>JAQIUQ010005231.1:103334-258635 GCA_030378365.1 Hybognathus amarus
AAACAACTAAACATATGAAATGTAATACAAAAACCAATTAGTTATGTGATGAATCATGCCAAAGACATTATAAAAACTCTATAGTAACCATATGTGAACACTACCAACCACCTAGTAACACCATAACAACTGCCTAGCTAACACCCAGAACACTTTAGCAACACCCTAGCAACCAACAAGAACACTCTAGCAACCACCTAGCAACACCATAGCAACCACCCAGAAAACCCTAGCAAATATCTAGCAACACCCTAGCAACCACCCAGACACCCTGGCAACAAACCAGAAAACCCTAGCAACCACCCAGAACACCGTAGCAACCACCCAGAACACCCTGGCAACTTTGTGGTGAGATTTCCCACTTCAAGCACCACTTCACATTTTCTTCTGGAAATCTGCCATAAATGTGTTCCTGGAGGTCAAAAACTGACACATGTCTATCTAATATAATATCAGAAGGAGTCAATAAGTTTATATTTTTTAAACTTTTTGAGGAACCTTTGACCAGAAATCAGTTCAAAAGGTCATGTATTGACTTCTCTATGGCTTAGGAAGCATCTGTTGGAGTCTGTTAGTATGTATGGAAAGTTCAAGATCAAGTAATTTTGGGCCAGAAACATGTTCAGTAGGTCAAATATCTGTCTGGCTGATATTACGTCATGAGAAGCAAATCTCTTTGTCTATTAACCCACAGATCAAGTACCCGTGGGTCAGAATGTGCTCCTGGTGGTCAGAAATTGACCTATGTATATCTAATATAACATCAGAAGGAGTCTATAAGCTTATATTGATTTAAACTTTTTGAGGAACCTTTGACCAGAAATTAGTTCAATAGGTCAGACATGGATTTGTCTATGGCTTAGGAAGTCTATGAGTATGTATGGAAAGTTCAAGATCAAGTACTTTTGGGCCAGAAACATGTTCAGTAGGTCAATGGCTGAAACATGTATCTGTCTGGCTGAAATGACGTCATGTGAAGTAAATCTCTTGGTTTATTAACCCACATATCAATTACCAGTGAGCCATAAATGTGTTCCTGGAGGTCAAAAATTGACCTATGTATAGATACAACATCAGGACTCTATAAGTCTATAATATAACATCAGGAGTCTATAAGTTTATATTGTTATTGTAAAACGGTCCTCAAAAGCTTTCAAAATATAAACTTATGAAATGTAATACAGTAACCGATTAGGTAAGTGCTAAATCATCCCAAAAACATTATAAAAACTCTATAGTAGCCAGCCATAGTTGAACACTACCAACCACCTAGTAACACCATAGCAACCGCCTAGCAACTACCTAGAAAAACCTTAGGAACACCCTTAGCAACCACCTAGCAACAGCCTAGCAACTACCCTAGTAACAAACCAGAACACCCAAGGAACTGCATAGAGCAACCATCTAGAATACCTAACAACCTCCTAGCAACCACCCCAAGGACCCTTTGACCAGAAATGAGCTCAGTAGGTCAGGTATGGACTTCTCTATGGCTTAGGAAGCATCTGTTGGAGTCTATGAGTATGTATGGAAAGTTCTAGATCAAGTACTTTTGGGCCAGAAATATTTTCAGTACAAAATAAATATTTCTGTGCACTGAAAAGAAAGCACCTAATATGTTTCATTGCCTTGCATATCTAACTTGTTCCTCTTTGCAATGAAAAGACAACGAGAAAACATCACATGAGATGTCACTTTACAGTGCATACAATACTCGTTCCTTTGTGCAACAAAGAGATGTGCTTTGTTGCGCAATCCAACGTTGTGGAATAAAGAATAAAACATATGTAATATGTACTTTAATGCAGTTCAATGTTTTCAAGAACTAACCCATTCTGTAGTGCACTGACTAGATAACAAGTTAGTTATTGTATGCATTGTGAAAACGACAGCTCATGTGATGTTTTCTCGTCTGTGCATTGTGCTTTGAAGAATAACAATAACACATGCTTTTGCATGCATTTCCACACTTCAACTAACTTAATAATTGTGTAAATAAGGGGAAATCATTTCCTTCGTTGTTGCATTTGTGAAAAAACAACATATAACTTCTTAAGTTGTGCATTAAAAATATGCACGCAATAACTAACATGTTCCACTGTGCAATGAAAAGAAAGCATCTATATGATTGCATTCTAACTTTTTCCTCTTTGCAATAAAAAGACATAGCATGATTTTGCATGCTTTACTATTTTACAAACTAATTTGTGCACAGACTAGAAAACCCTCACCTAAGCTGTCGCTTTACGTTCCTTTGTGCAATGCAGGGATGTGCTGTTGTACCCTTTGTTGTGCAATACAACGTTGTGCGTTGAAGAATAAATCATATGTAATATGCACTTTGATGCTGTTCACTGTTTTCAAGAACCAACCCATTCCTAAGTGCATTGAATGATAACACGTTAATTATCGTATGCATTGTGAAACGACTGCTCATGTGATGTTTTCTTGTCATTGCTTTGTGCATTGATGATGCAACTAACTTAATCATTTGTGTAAAAAAGGGAAATTATTGCCTTAGTTGTTGCATTTGTGAAAAAACAACATCTAACGTCTTACGTTGTGCATTAAAAGTATACACGCAATAACTAACATGTTCCTTTGTGCAATGAAAAGAAAGCACCTAATATGTTTCACTGCATTGCATATCTAACTTGTTCCTCTTTGCAATGAAAATGCACAACAGCACATGAGAAAACATTACATCAGCTGTCGTTTCACAATGCGTACAATAACTAACTTTTATCTATTCAATGCACTGCGGAATGGGTTGGTTCTTGAAAACACTGAACTGTCAAAATGCATCAAAGTGCATATTACATGTTTTATTATTGTTCAATGCTGAAGAATAACAATAATAACAGATGATTTTGCATGCTTTTCCACACTTCAACCAACTTATTCATTGTGTAAAGGGAAATCATTGCCTTAGATTGTTGCATTTGTGAAAAAAACAACATCTAACGTCTTAAGTTGTGCATTAAGAATATGCACGCAATAACAAACCTGTTCCTCTTTGCAATGAAAAGAAGGCACCTAATATATTTCATTGCATTCTAACTTGTTTCCTCTTTGCAATGAAAAGACATAGCCATAATTTTGCATGCGTTTCTATTTTACAAACTAATTTGTGCACAGACTAGAAATCATCACATAAGCTGTCGCTTTACAGTGCATACAATGCTCGATTCCTTGTGCAACGCAGAGATGTGCTGTTGTACTCTTTGTTGCGCAATCAAACGTTGAAGAATAAAACATATGTAATATGCACTTTGATTGCAGTTCAGTGTAACGAGTTAGTTATGTATGCATTGTGAAAATAAAAGCTCATGTGATGTTTTCTTGTCTGTGCATACAATCAAACGCTTTGCATTGCAGAATAACAATACTAACACATGCTTTCGGATGCTTTTTCACAATTCAAACTAACTAATTTAGTTGTGTAACTGAAGGAAAATCATTGCCGTAGTTGTTGCATTTGTGATAAAACAACGTTGTGGATTTACGAATATGCACGCAATAACTAACCTTTTCCTCTGTGCAATGAAAAAGAAAACACCTAATATGTTTCAATGCATTTCATAACATCTATCTTGTTCCTGGGTTGCAATGAAAAGACATAACGTGATTTTTCATGTATTTCTATTTTACAAACCAATATGTGCACAGATTAGAAAACATCACACTAACATATCTAACTTGTTCCTCGTTGCACTGAAAAGACATTACGAGAAACATCACATGAGCTGTCGCTGTTTACAGTGCATACAATACTAGTTATTTTGTGCAACGAAGAGAATGTGCTGTGTACCCTTTGTTTGCGCAATCAAACTTTGTGCAATGAAGAATAAAACATATGTAAGATGCACTTTGATGCAGTCCATTGTTTTCAAGAACCAACCCATTCAGTAGTGCATTGAATAGATAACGACTTTGTATGCATTGTGAAAATGACAGCTCATGCTGATGTTTTCTCGTCTGTACATACACTCAAACGTTACTGCAATGAAGAATAAAACATATTGATATGCACTTTGATGCAGTTCAGTGTTTTCAGAACCAACCCATTCCGTAGTGCATTGAATAGATAACGACTTAGTTATTATATGCATTGTGAAAATGACAGCTCATGTGATGATTTCTCGTCTGTGCATACACTCAAACGTTATGCAATGAAGAATAAAACATATTTAATATGCACTTTGATGCAGTTCAGTGTTTTCAAGAACCAACCCATTCCGTATTGCATTGAATAGATAACGACTTAGTTATTGTATGCATTGTGAAAACGACAGCTCAAGTGATGTTTTCTCGTTGTGCATACAATCAAACGTTATGCAATGAAGAATAAAACATTTAATATGCACTTTGATTGCAGTTCAGTGTTTTCAAGAACCAACACATGCTGTAACGCATTGAATAGATAATGACTTAGTTATTGTATGAATTGTGAAACGACAGCTCATGTGATGTTTTCTCGTATGTGCGTTGTGCATTGAAGAATAACAATAATAACATAACACATGCTTTTGCATGCTTTTTCCACACTTCAACTAACATATTCATTTGTGTTACTGAAGGGAAATCATTGCCTTAGTTGTTGCATTTGTGAAAATACAACATCTAACGTCTAACGTTGTGCATTAAATAATATGCACGCAGTAACTAAACTGTTCCTCTGTGCAATGAAACAGAAAACACCTAAAATGTGTTTCATTGCATTTGAATAACATATCTAACTTGTTCCTCCTTGCAAAATGAAAAGACAGCATGATATTGCATGGATTTCTATTTTACAAACTCATTTGTGCACAGATGAGTAAACACCACTTAAGCTGTCGCTTTACAGTGCTTATAATACTCATTCCTTTGTGCAACGCAGAGATGTGCTGTTGTACCCTTTGTGGCGCAATCAAAAGTTGTGCGTTGAAGAATAAAACATATGTAAAATGCACTTTGATTGCAGTTTAGTGTGACAAGTTAATTATGTATGCACTGTGAAAATAAAAGCTCAGGTGATGTTTTCTTGTTCTGTGCATACAATCAAACGTTATGCTTTGGCAGATTAACAATAATAACACATGCTTTCTGATGCTTTTCCACAATTCAACTAACTAATTCAGTTGTGTAACTGAAGGAAGTCATTGCCTTAATTGTTGCATTTGTGAAAAACAACATCTAACGTTGTGGATTAAAGAATATGCACGCAATAACTGAACCTTTTCCTCTGTGCAATGAAAAGAAAACACCTAATATGTTTCAATGCATTTCATAACATATCTATCTTTTTCCTGGTTGCAATGAAAAGACAAAACGTGATTTTGCACTTATTTCTATTTTACAAACAAATTTGTGCATAGATTAAAAAACATCACACTAGCATATCTAACTTGTTCCTCGTTGCACTGAAAGACATAACGAGAAAACATCACAAAGCGCTGTCGCTTTTACAGTGCATACAATATTCCTTATTTTGTGCAACAAAGAGATGTGCTTTGTACCCTTTGTTTCGCAATCAAACTTTGTGCAATGAATAATAAAACATATGTAACATGCACTTTGATGCAGTTCAGTGTTTTCAAGAACCAACCCATTCCGTAGTGCATTGAATGGAGTATAACTGAGGTATATTGACGAGTATATTGATAATAGATATATTGTATGCATTGTGAAACGACATCACTTCTCGTCTGTGCACAAAAAAAATTAGTTGTACAATAGAAATGCATGCGCAAGCACATGCATATATCTTTTCTTTGCAAAGAGGAACAAGTTAGATATTTTATGCATCGAAATAAAGTAATAACAAATAAAAAAATGAATTGTATGCTTTTTGCAATGAAGAGATGTGGATTGTGCATTGAAGAAAGTTCTGCATTGAACATATATGTAATATGCACTTTTTTGCATTCAAGAACTAAACCCTTCCATAGTTTATTGACTAGATAACCTGTGTTGTTTCATTGCAATGCTTACAATTTCTAACTTATTCCTCTTTGTAATGAAAAGAAAATATATAACACGTGTGCTTTTCATGCATTTAATTTCTACAACTAATTAATTTGTGTATTGATAAGTAAACATCACAAGAGCGTTCGCTTTACAATGCTCGAAACGAAATACTCATAGACTTCTGATGTCTGAGTTAAATGCTAAGCCATTTAGAATGTCCACATCTGACCAACTGAACTCATTTCTGGTAAAAGGGTCCTCAAAAGGTTTTAAACCATAAAAACTTTTAGATTTCTTCTGATGTTATATAAGCTATAGACAGTTTGCTCTTTGACATACATCCTCAAAATGTTAATAGTTTTGGCCCTTGAGTACTAGATCTTAAACTTTCTAAACATACTTATTGACTCATTTTGATGTTACTGAAGCCATGCAAGAGTCATTATTCCACCTACTGAAAATATTAGCCATATGGATTGTTTATATCTGACCTATTGAACTCATTTCTGGTCAAAGGGTGCTTGATCATTAGGTTAATTTACATTGATATTACCTACTTATGATGTTTTATGAGCAGGAAGATATTTTGACCTACTGAACATATATCTGGCCCACGAGTACCTTATCTTAAACTTTCCATACATACTAATAGACTACTTCTGAAGCTTCTCGAGGCCATATAGAATGTCCATATCTGAGCTATTGAGCTTATTTCTGGTAAAAGGGTCTTCAAAAGTTTTTAAACCATGTAAAATTATAGACACCTTTGTATGATATATAAGCTATACAAAGGTTCCTCTTTGACCACATGAACATAGTTCTGGCCCTCAGTAGTAGATCTTAAACCTTCTAAACATACTCATTGACTCCTTTTGTTGTTACTGAAGCCATACAAGAGTCCTTATTTCACCTAATGAACATATTAGCCATATAGATTGTTTATATCTGACCTATTGAACTCATTTCTGGTCAAAGGGCCCTCAACATTTTTTAAACAATATAAACTTATAGACACCTTTGGATGATATATAAGTTATACAGAGTTTCTTTTTTAATTTGTTCTTTTTCTAAAATAAATAAAAAGATTTAGTTGGAGTCTGAGTATACATACTCAGACTCCAACAGATGCTTCATAAGCCATAGGAGAAGTCCATATCTGACCTATTGAACTCATTTCTGGTCAAAGGTTCTTTAAAGGTTTTAAACAACATAAACTTATAGACTCCTGATGTTATATTAGCTAAACATAGGTCAATTTTTGACCTCCAGGAACACATTTATGGCCAACGGCTACATGATCTGTGGGTTAATAAACCGAGAGATTTACTTCTCATGATGTCATTTCAGCCAGACAGATATTTGACGTGCTGAACATATTTCTGGCCCATTTCTGGTGATTGCCAGGGTGTTGCTAAGGTGTTGCTAAGGTGTTTTGGGTAACCACCCAAGGCTAGGCGTTTGCTATGGTGTTACTAGGTGGTAGGTAGTGTTCACATATGGTAACTATAGAGTTTTTATAATGTTTTGGGCATGATTTAGCACGTAGCTAATCGATTATTGTATTACATTTCATGTTTACATTGTTTGAACCTTCTGATGATCCTTTACCATAACAATATACACTTATGGACTCGTTTTTATGTTATATGATCTATGCATTGGTCAATTTTTGACCTCCAGAAACAAATTTAGCGCCCACAGGTACTTGATCTGTGGGTTAATATACAGAGAGGTTTACTTCTCATGATGTCATTTCAGCCAGACAGATATTTGACCTACTGAACATGTTTCTGGCCCAAAAGTACTTGATCTTGAACTTTCCATACATGCTCATAGACTCCAACAGATGCTTCCTAAGCATTAGAGAAGTCCATATCTGACCTATTGAACTAATTTCTGGTCAACGGTTCCTCAAAAAGTTTAAAACAATATAAAAACGTATAGACTCCTTCTGATGTGATATTAGATAGACATAGGTACCTTTTTGACCTCCAGGAACAAATTTATGGTACATTTCCAGAAGAAATTGTGAAGTGGCGGTTGAAGTGGCAAATCTCATCACTCAGTTCCTAGGGTGATCTGGGTGGTTGCCACAGTGTTCTGAGTGGTTGCTAGGCGGTTGTTAGGGTATTCTGGGTGGTTACTCTGGTGTTGCTAAGTGGTTCCTAGGGTATTCTGGGTGTTTGCTAAGGTGTTCTGAGTGGTTGCTAGGGTGTTGTTAGGCAGTTGACAGGGTATTCTGGTTTGTTGCTAGAGGGTGGTTGCTAGGCTGTTGTTAGGCAGTTGACCGGGTATTCTGGTTTGTTGCTAGACTGTTTTGGGTGGTTGCTAGGGTTTTGCTAGGTGGTTATTAGGGTGTTCTGGTTGGTTGCTAGGTTGTTTCTAAGGGGTTCTGGGTGGTTGCTATGGTGTTACTAGGTGGTTGGTAGTGTTCACACATGGTTTCTGTAGAGTTTTTTTAATAGTCAACAGTACTTGACCATGAATTTTCCATACATAGACATAGACTCCAACAGATGCTTAATAAGCCATAGAGAAGTCCATATCTGACCTATTGAACTCATTTCTGGACAAAGGTTCTCTAAAGGTTTTAAACAATATAAACTTATAGACTCCTGATGTTATATTAGCTATACATTGGCCAATTTTTGACCTCCAGAATCACATTTATGGGACATTTCCAGAAGAAAAAGTGAAGCGGTGCTTGAAGTGGCAAATCTCACCACCCAGTTGCTGGGTGCTCTGGGTGGTTGCCACAGTGTTCCCGTTGGTTGCTAGGCAGTTGCTATGGTGTTACTTGGTGGTTGGTAGTGTTCACATATGGTTTCTGTAGAGTTTTTATTATGTTTTTGGGACTGATTTAACACTTAACTAATCGATTATTTTATTACATTTCATAAGTTTATATTGTTTTAAACCTTTTGAGGACCCTTTTACCATAACAATATAAACTAATAGACTCGTTCTGATGTTATATTATCTATATATAGGTCAATTTTTGACCTCGAGGAACACATTTATGGCCCACAGGTACTTGATTTGTGGGTTAATATACAGAGAGATTTACTTCTTATGATGTCATTTCAGCCAGACAGATATTTGACCCACTGAACATGTTTCTGGCCCACAAGTACTTGATCTTGAACTTTCCATAAATACACATACTCTAACAGATGCTTCATAAGCCATAGAGAAGTCCATATCTGACCTATTGAACTCATTTCTGGTTAAAGGTTCTCTAAAGGTTTTAACAATATAAAATGATAGTCTCCTGATGTTATATTAGCTATACATAGGCCAATTTTTGTAACCTGGCCCTAGCCCGATGAATGTCGTTCCGCTTAGCTCCGCCTAGCTTCACTCACATCCATCTGGATCCTCTTCCATTGAGAGTGATTTCTCCTACCAACTTTATGGCTTAGCCAATCAGGACGCAGGACGGGAGTTTCATAGATGTGACGTAGTGAAGAAGCGACCGTGAGACTGTTTTGATTCAGACAACAATGCATCGCATCGAGGAAGCAAGCATTAACATTAATCATCCATGTTGTCCAATCTACCTAATATTGTTTCATTAAAAGAACATCAGAGAACGGAACATCAGAGAATGTCGGCTGTTCTGTTTTGTTTTTCCTGCGTCGCTCTCATCAGCGTCACGGGTTGGCTTCGGTGTGAGTGGTTGAAATAGCACGTTCGATAAAGATGACGGAGAAGTGGCTTATCCAATCATATGCAAGTATTTTTGATAAGGCCAAGCCTTCTGAAACGCCATTTCAATGGATCGGTTCCAGATGGATGAGTGGAGCTAGGCGGAGCGAAATTCATCTGGCTAGGGCC
Organism: Hybognathus amarus; assembly: GCA_030378365.1. Classification (NCBI taxonomy): domain Eukaryota; kingdom Metazoa; phylum Chordata; class Actinopteri; order Cypriniformes; family Leuciscidae; genus Hybognathus; species Hybognathus amarus. The sequence continues at coordinate 113,124 of JAQIUQ010005231.1, forward strand.
AGGTTACAATTTTTGACCTCCAGAATCACATTTAAGGGACATTTCCAGAAGAAATTGTGAAGTGGCGGTTGAAGTGGCAAATGACCCATTTGCTAGGGTGTTCTGGGTCGTTGCTACAGTGTTCTGAGTGGTTGCTAAGCGGTTGTTAGGGTATTCTGGGTGGTTGCTCTGGTGTTGCTAAGCGGTTGCTAGGGTATTCTGGGTGTTTGCTAAGGTGTTCTGGGTGGTTGCTAGGGTGTTGTTAGACAGTTGACAGAGTATTCTGGTTTGTTGCTAGACTGTTTTGGGTGGTTGCTAGGGTTATGCTAGGTGGTTGCTAGGGTGTTCTGGTTGGTTGCTAGGGTGTTTCTAAGGCGTTCTGGGTGGTTGCTAGGCGGTTGCTATGGTGTTACTAGGTGGTTGGTGGTGTTCACAAATGGTTTCTGTAGAGTTTTTATAATAGTCAACAGTACTTGACCTTGAATTTTCCATACATACTCATATACTCTAACAGAGGCTTCATAAGCCGTAAGAGAAGTCCATGTCTGACCTATTGAACTCATTTCTGGTCAAAGGTTCTCTAAAGGTTTTTAACAATATAAACTTTGTTTATATAGACTCCTGATTTTATTTTAGCTATAAATAGGCCAATTTTTGACCTCCAGAATCACATTTATGGGACATTTCTAGAAAAAATTGTGAAGTGGCGGTTGAAGTGGCAAATCTCATCACCCAGTTGCTAGGGTGTTCTGGGTGGTTGCTCTGATGTTGCTATGCGTTTGCTAGGTTATGGTTGCTCTGGTTGCTCTGCGGTTGCTAGGTGTTTGCTAAGGTGTTCTGGGTGGTTGCTAGGCGGTTGCTAGGGTGTTCTGGTTTGTTGCTAGGGTGTTCTTGGTGGTTGCTAGGGTGTTGCTAAGTGGTTGTTAGGGTGTTCTGTGTGGTTGCTAGGTTGTTGCTAGGTGGTTGCTAAGTAGTTGCTGAGGTGTTCTGGTTGGTTGCTAGGGTGTTGCTATATCTGACCTATCGAGGTCCATATCTGACCTCTTGAACTCATTTCTGGTCAAAAGTTCCTGAAAATGTTTAAAACAATATGAACTTATAGACTCCTTCTGATGTTATATTAGTGTACACAGGCACATTTTTGACCTCCAAGAACATATTTATGGCCCACGGGCACTTGATCTGTTGGTTAATATACCGAGAGATTTCTGGGTTCTGGGTGGTTGCCAGGCGGTTGCTATGGTGTTACTAGGTGGTTGGTAGTGTTCACACTGGTTTCTATAGAGTTTTTATAATGTTTTTATAATGTTTTTATAATGTTTTTGGGATGATATAGCACTTAACTACTCGATTATTATATTACATTTCGTAAGTTTATATTCTTTGAAACCTTTTGAGGACCCTTTTGCCATAACAATATCACCTCCAGGAACACATTTATGGCCCACGGGTACTTGATCTGTGGGTTAATATACATTGAGATTTACTTCTCATGATGTCATTTCAGCAAGACAGATATTTGACCTACTGAACATGTTTCTGGCCCAAAAATACTTGATCTTGAACTCTCTATACATACTCATAGACTCCAACAGATACTTCCTAAGCATTAGAGAAGTCCATATCTGACATATTGAAATCATTTTTCTGGTCAAAAGTTCCTGAAAATGTTTAAAACAATATGAACTTATAGACTCCTTCTGATGTTATATTAGGTATACATAGGTCAATTTTTGACCTCCAGGAACACATTTATGGCCCTCTGAGATTTACTTCTCATGATGTAATTTCAGCCAGACAGATATTTGACCTACTGAACATATTTCTGGCCCAAAAGTACGTGGTCTTGAACTTTCCAAACATACTCATAGATTCCAACAGATGCTTCCTAAGCCATAGAGAAGTACATATCTGACCTATTGAACTCATTTCTGGTCAAATTCAGGGTGTTCTGGGTGGTTGCTACGGTGTTCTTGGTAGTTCCTAGGCGGTTGTTCCTAGGCGGTTGTTCACCTAGCAACCGCATGGCAACACCATAGCAACCACTAGAGGTGGTTGCTATGGTGTTGCCATGCGGTTGCTAGGGTTTTCTTTGTGGTTGCTAAGGTTTTGCTAGGCGGTTGCCAGGGTGTTTGCCAGGGTCAAATTCAGGGTGTTCTGGGTGGTTGCTACGGTGTTCTTGGTGGTTGCTAGGCAGTTGTTCAGGTATCCTAGGTGGTTGCTATGGTGTTGCCATGTGGTTGCTAGGGTATTCTGGGTGGTTGCTAGGGTATTCTGGGTGGTTGCTATGGTGTTACTAGGTGGTTGGTAGTGTTCACAAATGGTTACTATAGAGTTTTTATAATTTTTTTGGCATTTGATTTTTATAACATCAAAAGGAGTCCATAAGTTTATATTGTTTAAAACCTTTTGAGGACCCTTTTTCCACAAATAATTTCAATAGGTCAGATGTGGACAATTCTCTATGGCCTATATGAACCATCATGAGGAGTCTATGAGTATGTAGAAAGTTCAAGATCAATTACTCGTGGGCCAAAACTATGTTCATTAGGTCACAAAGGAACCTATCTATAGCACATATAACATCAGAAAGAGTCTAAAAGTTTCAAACTTTTAAATATTTAAAAACTTTTTTGAAGACCCCTTGACCAGAAATGAGTTCAATACATAAGATGTGGACATTATATATGGCTTAGGAAGCATCTGTTGGAGTCTATGAGTATGTATGGAAAGTTCAAGATCAAGTACTTTTGGGCCAGAAACATGTTCAGTAGGTCAAATATCTGTCTGGCTGAAATGACATTGTGAGAAGTAAATCTCTCTGTATATTAACCCACAGATCAAGTAGCCGTGGGCCATACATGTGCTCCTGGTGGTCAAAAATTGGCCTATGTATATCTAATATAACATCAGAAGGAATCTATTAGCTTATATTGTCTCAAACTTTTTGAGAAACCTTTGACCAGAAATGAGTTCAATAGGTCAGTTATGGACTTCTCTATGGCTTAGGAAGCAACTGTTGGAGTCTATGAGTATATATTGAAAGTTCAAGATCAAGTACTTTTTGGCCAGAAACATGTTCAGTAGGTCAAATATCTGTCTGGCTGAAATGACGTAAATCTCTCGGTATATTAACCCACAGATCAAATACCCGTGGGCCGTAAATGTGTTCCTGGAGGTCAAAAATGACCTCTTTGTATCTATTATAACATCAGAAGTAGTCTATAAGTTTATATTGTTATGGTAAAAGGGTCCTCAAAAAGTTTCAAACAATATAAACTTATGAAATGTAATACAATAACCAATTAGTTACGTGATGAATCATGCCAAAGACATTATAAAAACTCTATAGTAACCATAGGTGAACACTACCAACCACCTAGTAACACCATAGCAACCGCCTAGGAACTACCTAGAAAAACCTTAGGAACACCCTAGCAATCCACCAGAACACCCTAGCAACCACCTAGCAACAGCCTAGCAACTACCCAGAACACCCTAGTAACAAACCAAAACACCCTAAGAACCGCATAGAGCAACCACCTAGAATACCTAACAACCGCCTAGCAACCACCTCAAGGAACCTTTGACCAGAAAAGAGTTCAGCTGGTCAGATATGGATTTCTCTATGGCTTAGGAAGCCTCTGTTTTAGTCTGCGTATGTATGGAAAGTTCAAGATCAAAATCTTTTAGGCCAGAAATATGTTCAGTAGGTCAAAAATCTGTCTGGCTGAAATGACGTCATGAGAAGTAAATCTCTTGGTATATTAACCCACAGATTAAGTACCAGTGGGCCATAAATGTGTTCCTGGAGGTCAAAAATTGACCTATATAAAAAGATAATATAACATCAGAATAAGTTTATGTTGTTTAAAAATTTTTGAGGAACCTTTGACCAGAGATGAGTTCAATAGGTCAGATATGGACTTCTCTATGGCTTAGGAAGCATCTGTTGGAGTCTATGAGTATGCATGGAAAGTTCAAGATCAAGTCCTTTTGGGCCAGAAATATATTCAGTAGGTCAAATATCAGTCGGGCTGAAATGACATCATGAGAAGTAAATCTCTCTGCCTATTAAGCTACAGATCAAGTACCCGTGGGTGATAAATGTGTTCCTGGGGGTCAAAAATGGACCTATGAATAGATAATATAACATCAGAAGGAGTCTATAAGTTTATATTTTTATGGTAAAACGGTCCTCAAAAGGTTTCAAACATAGGTGAACACTACCAACCACCTAGTAACACCATAGCAACTGCCTAGCTAACACCCAGAACACCTTAGCAACACCCTAGCAACCAACCAGAACACCTAAGAAACCACCCAGAATACCCTAGCAACCGCATAGCAAAAACAGAGCAACCACCCAGAAAACCCCAGCAAATATCTAGCAACACCCTAGCAACCACCCAGAACACCCTGGCAACAAACCAGAAAACCCTAGCAACCACACAGAACACCTAAGCAACCACCCAGAATACCCTAGCAACCACACAGCATTAACAGAGCAACCACCCAAAATAACACCCACCGAGCAACCGCCCAGAACACCATAGCAACCACCCAGAACACCCTGGCAACTGGGAGGTGAGATTTTCCACTTCAAGCACCCCTTCACATTTTCTGGAAATCTGCCATAAATGTGTTCCTGGAGGTAAAAAATTGACCTATGTCTATCTAATATAACATCAGAAGGAGTCAATACGTTTATATTGTTTTAAACTTTTTGAGGAACCTTTGACCAGAAATGAGTTCAAAAGGTCAGATATGGACTTCTCTATGGCTTAGGAAGCAACTGTTGGAGTCTATGAGTATATATGGAAAGTTCAAGATCAAGTACTTTTGTGCCAGAAACATGTTCAGTAGGTCAAATATCTGGCTGAAATGACATCATAAGAAGTGAATCTCTCGGCAAATTAACCCACAGATTAAGTTCCAGTGGGCCATAAATGTGTTCCTGGAGGTCAAAAATGTACCTATGTATATAGATAATATACCATCAGAAAGAGTCTATAAGTTTATGTTGTTTTAAACTTTTTGAGGAACCTTTGACCAGAGATGAGTTCAATAGGTCAGATATGGACTTCTCTATGACTTAGGAAGCATCTGTTGGAGTCTATGAGTATGGATGGAAAGTTCAAGATCAAGTACTTTTGGGCCGGAAATATATTTAGTAGGTCAAATATCAGTCGGGCTGAAATGACGTCATGAGAAGTAAATCTCTCTGTATATTAAGCTACAGATCAAGTACCCGTGGGTGATAAGTGTGTTCCTGGGGGTCAAAAATTGACCTATGAATAGATAATATAACATCAGAAGGAGTCTATACGTTTATATAATTATGGTGAAAGGGTCCTCAAAAGGTTTCAAACAATAGAAACTTATGAAATGTAACACAATAATCGATTAGTTAAGTGCTAAATCATGCCAAAAACATTTTAAAAACTCTATAGTATAACCATATATGAACAATACCAACCACCTAGTAACACCATAGCAACCGCCTAGCAACCACCCAGGACACCATAACAACAAACCAGAACACCCTAGCAACCACATAGCAACACCAGAGCAACAGCCTAAAATAACCTAACAACTGCTTAGCAACCGCCAAAAACACCATAGCAACCACCCAGAAAACCCTATCAACTGGGTGGTGAGATTTGCCACTTCAAGCACCACTTCACATTTTCTTCTGGAAATGTGTTCCTGGAGGTCAAAAATTGACCTATGTATGGCTGATAATATCAGGAGTTTATAAGTTTAAATTGTTTTAAACTTTTTGAGGAACCTTTGACAAGAAATGAGTTCAATAGGGTAATGTATTGACTTCTCTATGGCTTAGAAAGCATCTGTTGGAGTCTATGAGTATGTATGGAAAGTTCAAGATCAAGTAATTTTGGACCAGAAACATGATCAAGTAATTTTGGGCCAGAAACAGATCAAGTAGTCGTGGGCCATACATATGTGCTCCTGGTGGTCAAAAATTGACCTAAGTCTATCTAATACAACCTTGTGCATTAAAAATATGCACGCAATAACTAACATGTTTCACTGTGCAATGAAATGAAAGCATCTATATCATTGCATTCTAACTTTTTCCTCTTTGCAATGAAAAGAAATAGCATGATTTTGCATGCATTTCTATTTTACAAACTAATTGTGCACAGACTAGAAAACATCACATAAGCTGTCGCTTTACAGTAATAATAAAACATATGTAATATACACTTTGATGCAGTTAAGTGCTTTCAAGACCAACCCATTCCGTAGTGCATTGAATCGATAACAAGTTAGTTATAGTATGCATTGTGAAAACTACTGCTCATGTGATGTTTTCTCGTCTGTGCATACAATCAAACGTTGTGCATATAATAATAACAATAATAAGACATGCTTTCGCATGCTTTTCCACACTTCAACTAACTTATTCAGTTGTGTGACTGAAGAGAAATAATTGCCTTTGTTGTTGCCTTTGTGAAATAACAACATCTAACGTCTAACTTTGTGCATTAAAGAATAGGCACGCAATAACTAACCTGTTCCTCTGTGCAATGAAAAGAAAACACCTAATTATGTGTTTCATTGCATTTCATAACATATCTAACTTGTTCCTTATTGCAATGAAAAGACATGAACACGCCAGACATGGAGTGATTTTGCATGCATTAATATTTTACAAACTAATTTGTGCACAGACTAGAAAACATCACATAAGCTGTCGCTTTACAGTGCTCATGTCTCCTTTGTGCAACGCAGAGATGTGCTGTTGTACCCTTTGTTGCGCAATCAAACGTTGAAGAATAAAACATATGTAATATGCACTTTGATTGCAGTTCAGTGTAACGAGTTAGTTATGTAGGCATTGTGAAAATAAAAGCTCATGTGATGTTTTCTTGTCTGTGCAGACAATCAAACGCTTTGCATTGCAGAATAACAATACTAACACATGCTTTCGGATGCTTTTTCACAATTCAACTAACTAATTTAGTTGTGTAACTGAAGGGAAATCATTGCCGTAGTTGTTGCATTTGTGATAAAACAACATCTAACGTTGTGGATTTACGAATATGCACGCAATAACTAACCTTTTCCTCTGTGCAATGAAAAGAAAACACCTAATATATTTCAATGTGATTGATTTTGCATGTATTTCTATTTTACAAACCAATATGTGCACAGATTAGAAAACATCACACTAACATATCTAACTTGTTCCTCGTTGCAATGAAAAGACATAACGAGAAAACATCACATGAGCTGTCGCTTTTTACAGTGCATACAATACTCGTTATTTTGTGCAACGAAGAGAATGTGCTGTGTACCCTTTGTTGCGCAATCAAACTTTGTGCAATGAAGAATAAAACATATGTAAGATGCACTTTGATGCAGTTCATTGTTTTCAAGAACCAACCCATTCCGTAGTGCATTGAATAGATAACGACTTTGTATGCATTGTGAAAATGACAGCTCATGTGATGTTTTCTCGTCTGTACATACACTCAAACGTTATGCAATGAAGAATAAAACATATTTAATATGCACTTTGATGCAGTTCAGTGTTTTCAAGAACCAACCCATTCCGTAGTGCATTGAATAGATAACGACTTAGTTATTATATGCATTGTGAAAATGACAGCTCATGTGATGTTTTCTCGTCTGTGCATACACTCAAACGTTATGCAATGAAGAACAAAACAAATTTAATATGCACTTTAAATGCAGTTCAGTGTTTTCAAGAACCAACCCATTCCGTAGTGCATTGAATAGATAACGACTTAGTTATTGTATGCATTGTGAAAACGACAGCTCATGTGATGTTTTCTCGTCTGTGCATACAATCAAACGTTATGCAATGAAGAATAAAACATATCTAATATGCACTTTGATTGCAGTTCAGTGTTTTCAAGAACCAACACATGCTGTAACGCATTGAATAGATAACGACTTAGCTATTGTATGAATTGTGAAACGACAGCTCATGTGATGTTTTCTCGTCTGTGCGTTGTGCATTGAAGAATAACAATAATAACATAACACATGCTTTTGCATGCTTTTCCACACTTCAACTAACATATTAATTTGTGTAACTGAAGGGAAATCATTGCCTAAGTTGTTGCATTTGTGAAAAAAACATCTAACGTCTAACGTTGTGCATTAAATAATATGCACGCAGTAACTAAACTGTTCCTCTGTGCAATGAAACAGAAAACACCTAAAATGTGTTTCATTGCATTTGAATAACATATCTAACTTGTTCCTCCTTGCAAAATGAAAAGACAGCATGATATTGCATGCATTTCTTTTTTACAAACTCATTTGTGCACAGACGAGAAAACACCACTTAAGACTGTCGCTTTACAGTGCTTACAATACTAATTCTTTTGTGCAACGCAGAGATGTGCTGTAGTACCCTTTGTTGCGCAATCAAAAGTTGTGCGTTGAAGAATAAAACATATGTAATATGCACTTTGATTGCAGTTCAGTGTGACGAGTTAGTTATATATGCACTGTGAAAATAAAAGCTCAGGTGATGTTTTCTTGTCTGTGCATACAATCAAACGTTATGCTTTGGCAGATTAACAATGATAACACAAGCTTTCGGATGCTTTTCCACAATTCAACTAACTAATTCAGTTGTGTAACTGAAGGGAAGTCATTGCCTTAATTGTTGCATTTGTGAAAAACAACATCTAACGTTGTGGATTAAAGAATATGCACGCAATAACTAACCATTTCCTCTGTGCAATGAAAAGAAAACACCTAATATGTTTCAATGTTTCATCACACTAGCATATCTAACTAAAGACATAACGAGAAAACATCACAAGCGCTGTCGCTTTTACAGTGCATACAATATTCCTTATTTTGTGCAACGAAGAGATGTGCTGTGTACCCTTTGTTTCGCAATCAAACTTTGTGCAATGAATAATAAAACATATGTAATATGCACTTTGATGCAGTTCAGTGTTTTCAAGAACCAACCCATTCCGTAGTGCATTGAATAGATATAACGAGTATATTGACGAGTATATTGATAATAGATATATTGTATGCATTGTGAAACGACAGCTCAAAACATCACTTCTCGTCTTTGCACAAAAAAAATTAGTTGTAGAATAGAAATGCATGCGAAAGCACATGCATATATCTTTTCTTTGCAAAGAGGAACAAGTTAGATCTTTTATGCATCGCAATAAAGTAATAACAAATAAAAAAATGAATTGTATGCTTTGTGCAATGAAGAGATTTGGATTGTGCATTGAAGAAAGTTCTGCATTGAACATATATGTAATATGCACTTTTTTGCATTCAAGAACTAAACCCTTCCATAGTGTATTGATTAGATAACCTGTGTTGTTTCATTGCAATGCTTACAATATCTAACTTATTCCTCTTTGTAATGAAAAGAAAATATTTAACACGTGTGCTTTTCATGCATTTAATTTCTACAACTAATTAATTTGTGTATTGATAAGTAAACATCACAAGAGCGTTCGCTTTACAATGCATACACTAGCATGTAACAACAGATGCTTAATAAGCCATAGAGAAGTCCATATCTGACCTATTGAACTCATTTCTGGACAAAGGTTCTCTAAAGGTTTTAAACAATATAAACTTAGACTCCTGATGTTATATTAGCTATAAATAGGCCAATTTTTGACCTCCAGAATGACATTTATGGGACATTTCCAGAAGAAAAAGTAAAGCGGTGCTTGAAGTGGCAAATCTCACCACCCAGTTGCTAGGGTGCTCTGGGTGGTTGCCACAGTGTTCTGGGTTGTTGCTAGGCAGTTGTTAGGGTATTCTGGGTGGTTGCTCCGGTGTTGCTAGGCAGTTGCTAGGGTATTCTGGGTGGTTGCAAAGGTGTTCTGGGTGGTTGCTAGGGGGTTGGTAGGGTGTTCTGGTTTGTTGCTAGGGTGCTCTGGGTGGTTGCTAGGTGGTTGCTAGGGTGTTCTGGGTGGTTGCTAGCGTGTTGCTAGGTGGTTGCTAGGGTGTTGCCAGGTGGTTGCTAATGTGTTCTGGTTGGTTGCTAGGCAGTTGCTATGGTGTTACTTGGTGGTTGGTAGTGTTCACATATGGTTTCTGTAGAGTTTTTATTATGTTTTTGGCATGATTTAACACTTAACTAATCGATTATTTTATTACATTTCATAAGTTTATATTGTTTTAAACCTTTTGAGGACCCTTTTACCATAACAATATAAACTTATAGACTTGTTCTGATGTTGTATTATCTATACATAGGTCAATTTTTGACCTCGAGGAACACATTTATGGCCCACAGGTACTTGATCTGTGGGTTAATATACAGAGAGATTTACCTCTTATGATGTCATTTCAGCCAGACAGATATTTGACCCACTGAACATGTTTCTGGCCCAAAAGTACTTGATCTAGAACTTTCCATACATACACATACTCTAACAGATGCTTACAGCCATAGAGAAGTCCATATCTGACCTATCGAACTCATTTCTGGTTAAAAGTTCTCTAAAGGTTTTAACAATATAAAATTATAGACTCCTGATGTTATATTAGCTATACATAGGACAATTTTTGACCTCCAGAATCACATTTATGGGACATTTCCAGAAGAAAAAGTGAAGTGGTGCTTGAAGTGGCAAATCTCACCACCCAGTTGCTAGGGTGTTCTGGGTGGTTGCCACAGTGTTCTGGGTGGTTTCTGTAGAGTTTTTACAATAGCCCAGGCTAGGCAGTTGTTAGGGTATTCTGGGTGGTTGCTCTGGTGTTGCTATGCGTTTGCTAGGTTATGGTTGCCTCTGCGGTTGCTAGGTGGTTGCTAAGGTGTTCTGGGTGGTTGCTAGGGTGTAGCTAGGCGGTTGCTAGGGTGTTCTGGTTTGTTGCTAGGGTGTTCTGGGTGGTTGCTTGGGTGTTGCTAGGTGGTTGCTAGGGTGTTCTGTGTGGTTGCTAGGTTGTTGCTAGGTAGTTGCTGAGGTGTTCTGGTTAGTTGCTAGGGTGTTGCTATATCTGACCTATTGAGGTCCTTAGCTGACCTCTTGAACTCATTTCTGGTCAAAAGTTCCTGAAAAAGTTTAAAACAATATGAACTTATAGACTCGGTCTGATGTTATAATAGATATATATAGATCAATTTTTGAATTCCATGAACACATTAATGGCCCACGGGTACTTGATCTGTTGGTTAACATACCGAGCAGTGTCACGGTCGCTTTTCCACTACGTCACATCTATGAAACTCCCGCCCTGCGTCCTGATAGCCATAAAGTTGGTTGGAGAAATCACTCTCAATGGAAGAGGTTCCAGATGAATGTCGTTCCGCTTAGCTCCGCCTAGCTTCACTCACATCCATCTGGAACCTCTTCCATTGAGAGTGATTTCTCCAACCAACTTTATGGCTTAGCCAATCAGGACGCAGGGCGGGAGTTTCATAGATGTGACGTAGTGGAGAAGCGACCGTGAGACTGTTTTGATTCAGACAACAATGGCGGCTCGCATCGAGGAAGCAAGCATTAACATTGATGCTGCTATTTCATCCATGTTGTCCAATCTACCTAATATTATTTCATTAAAAGAACATCAGAGAACGGAACATCAGAGAATGTCGGCTGTTCTGTTTTGTTTTTTCCTGCGTCGCTCTCATCAGCGTCACGGGTTGGCTTCGGTGTGAGTGGTTGAAATAGCACGTTCGATAAAGATGACGGACAAGTGGCTTATCCAATCATATGCAAGTATTTTTGATAAGGCCCAGCCTTCTGAAACGCCATTTCAATGGATCGGTTCTAGATGGATGAGTGGAGCTAGGCAAAGCGAAATTCATCTGGCTAGGGCCAGGTTACAATTTTTGACCTCCAGAATCACATTTAAGGGACATTTCCAGAAGAAATTGTAAAGTGGCGGTTGAAGTGGCAAATGTCATCACCCATTTGCTAGGGTGTTCTGGGTCGTTGCTACAGTGTTCTGAGTGGTTGCTAGGCGGTTGTTAGGGTATTCTGGGTGGTTGCTCTGGTGTTGCTAAGCGGTTGCTAGGGTATTCTGGGTGTTTGCTAAGGTGTTCTGGGTGGTTGCTAGGGTGTTGTTAGGCAGTTGACAGGGTATTCTGGTTTGTTGCTAGACTGTTTTGGGTGGTTGCTAGGGTTTTGCTAGATGGTTGCTAGGGTGTTTCTAAGGCGTTCTGGGTGGTTGCTAGGCGGTTGCTATGGTGTTACTAGGTGGTTGGTAGTGTTCACAAATGGTTTCTGTAGAGTTTTTATAATAGTCAACAGTACTTGACCTTGAATTTTCCATACATACTCATATACACTAACAGAGGCTTCATAAGCCATAGAGAAGTCCATATCTGACCTATTGAACTCATTTCTGGTCAAAGGTTCTCTAAAGGTTTTTAACAATATAAACTTTGTTTATATAGACTCCTGATGTTATATTAGCTATAAATAGGCCAATTTTTGACCTCCAGAATCACATTTATGAGACATTTCCAGAAAAAATTGTGAAGTGGCGGTTGAAGTGGCAAATCTCATCACCCAGTTGCTAGGGTGTTCTGGGTGGTTGCTCTGATGTTGCTATGCGTTTGCTATGTTATGGTTGCTCTGGTTGCTCTGTGGTTGCTAGGTGTTTGCTAAGGTGTTCTGGGTAGTTACTAGGGTGTAGCTTAGGTCGGTTGCTAGGGTGTTCTGGTTTGTTGCTAGGGTGTTGCTGGGTGGTTGCTAGGGTGTTCTGTGTGGTTGCTAGGGTGTTTCTAGGTGGTTGCTAGGTAGTTGTTAAGGTGTTCTGGTTGGTTGCTAGGGTGTTGCTATATCTGACCTAAGGAGGTCCATAACTGACCTCTTGAACTCATTTCTGGTCAAAAGTTCCTGAAAATGTTTAAAACAATATGAACTTATAGACTCCTTCTGATGTTATATTAGTGTACACAGGCACATTTTTGACCTCCAGGAACACATTTATGGCCCACTGGCACTTGATCTGTTGGTTAATATACAGAGATTTCTGGGTTCTGAGTGGTTGCTAGGCAGTTGCTATGGTGTTACTAGGTGGTTGGTAGTGTTCACACATGGTTTCTATTGGAGTTTTTATAATGTTTTTATAATGTTTTTGGCATGATATAGCACTTAACTACTCGATTATTATATTACATTTCGTAAGTTTATATTCTTTGAAACCTTTTGAGGACCCTTTTACCATAACAATATCACCTCCAGGAACACATTTATGGCCCACAGGTACTTGATCTGTGGGTTAATATACATTGAGATTTACTTCTCATGATGTCATTTCAGCAAGACAGATATTTGACCTACTGAACATGTTTCTGGCCCAAAAATACTTGATCTTGAACTCTCTATACATACTCATAGACTCCAACAGATGCTTCCTAAGCATTAGAGAAGTCCATATCTGACCTATTGAAATAATTTTTCTGGTCAAAAGTTCCTGAAAATGTTTAAAACAATATGAACTTATAGACTCCTTCTGATGTTATATTAGATATACATAGGTAAATTTTTTACCTCCAGGAACACATTTATGGCCCTCTGAGATTTACTTCTCATGATATAATTTCAGCCAGACAGATATTTCACCTACTGAACATATTTCTGGCCCAAAAGTACGTGGTCTTGAACTTTCCAAACATACTCATAGATTCCAACAGATGCTTCCTAAGCCATAGAGAAGTACATATCTGACCTATTGAACTAATTTCTGGTCAAATTCAGGGTGTTCTGGGTGGTTGCTACGGTGTTCTTGGTGGTTGCTAGGCGGTTGTTCAGGTATTCTAGGTGGTTGCTATGGTGTTGCCATGCGGTGTCTAGGGTATTCTGTGTGGTTGCTAGGGTTTTGCTAGGCGGTTGCCAGGGTGTTCTGCCAGGGTCAAATTCAGGGTGTTCTGGGTGGTTGCTACGGTGTTCTTGGTGGTTGCTAGGCGGTTGTTCAGGTATTCTAGGTGGTTGCTATGGTGTTGCCATGCGGTTGCTATGGTATTCTGGGCGGTTGCTATGGTGTTACTAGGTGGTTGGTAGTGTTCACAAATGGTTACTATAGAGTTTTTAATGTTTTTGGCATTTGATTTTTATAACATCAAAAGGAGTCCATAAGTTTATATTGTTTAAAACCTTTTGAGGACCCTTTTTCCACAAATAATTTCAATAGGTCAGATGTGGACAATTCTCTATGGCCTATATGAACCATCATGAGGAGTCTATGAGTATGTAGAAAGTTCAAGATCAAGTACTTGTGGGCAAGAAATATGGTCTGTAGGTCAAATATCTGCTTGGCTAAAATAACATGATAAGAGGTCATTCTGTATAGATGTTCAAAGAACTATTTGGCAAGAAATATGTTCAGTATTTAAAATAAGTACTCTTGCATGGCTTCAGTAACATCAAAAGGAGTTAATGAGTCTAGAAAGTTCAAGATCAATTACTCGTGGGCCAAAACTATGTTCATTAGGTCACAAAGGAACCTATCTATAGCACATATAACATCAGAAAGAGTCTAAAAGTTTCAAACTTTTAAATATTTAAAAACTTTTTTGAAGACCCCTTGACCAGAAATGAGTTCAATACATAAGATGTGGACATTATATATGGCTTAGGAAGCATCTGTTGGAGTCTATGAGTATGTATGGAAAGTTCAAGATCAAGTACTTTTGGGCCAGAAAAATGTTCAGTAGGTCAAATATCTGTCTGGCTGAAATGACATTGTGAGAAGTAAATCTCTCTGTATATTAACCCACAGATCAAGTAGCCGTGGGCCATACATGTGCTCCTGGTGGTCAAAAATTGGCCTATGTATATCTAATATAACATCAGAAGGAATCTATAAGCTTATATTGTTTTAAACTTTTTGAGAAACCTTTGACCAGAAATGAGTTCAATAGGTCAGTTATGGACTTCTCTATGGCGTAGGAAGCAACTGTTGGAGTCTATGAGTATATATGGAAAGTTCAAGATCAAGTACTATTTGGCCAGAAACATGTTCAGTAGGTCAAATATCTGTCTGGCTGAAATGACGTCATGAGAAGTAAATCACTCTGTATATTAACCCACAAATCAAGTACCCGTGGGCCATAAATGTGAGCCTTTAGAGAACCTTTGACCAGAAATGAGTTCAATAGGTCAGATATGGACTTCTCTATGGCTTATGAAGCATCTGTTAGAGTATATGAGTATGTATGGAAAATTCAAGGTCAAGTACTGTTGACTATTCTAAAAACTCTACAGAAACCATTTGTGAACACTAATGAACACACCGCCTAGCAACCACCCAGAACGCCTTAGAAACACCCTAGCAACCAACCAGAACACCCTAGCAACCGCCTAGCAAAACCCTAGCAACCACCCAAAACAGTCTAGCAACAAACCAGAATACCCTGTCAACTGCCTAACAACACCCTAGCAACCACCCAGAACACCTTAGCAAACACCCAGAATACCCTAGCAACCGCTTAGCAACATCAGAGCAACCACCCAGAATACCCTAACAACCGCCTAGCAACCACTCAGAACACTGTAGCAACGACCCAGAACACCCTAGCAAATGGGTGATGACATTTGCCACTTCAACCGCCACTTCACAATTTCTTCTGGAAATGTCCCTTAAATGTGATTCTGGAGGTCAAAAATTGGCCTATGTATAGCTAATATAAGATCAGGAGTCTATAAGTTTATATTGTTTAAAACCTTTAGAGAACCTTTGACCAGAAAGTATGCATGGAAAGTTCAAGATCTAGTACTTTTGGGTCAGAAACATGTTCAGTAGGTCAAATATCTGTCTGGCTAAAATGACGTCATGAGAAGTAAATCACTCTGTAAATTAACCCACAGATCAAGTACCCTTGGGCCATAAATGTGCTCCTGGAGGTCAAAAATTGGCCTATGTCTATCTAATATAACATCAGAAGGAATCTATAATCTTATATTGTTTTAAACTTTTTGAGGAACCTTTGACCAGAAATGAGTTCAATAGGTCAGATATGGATTTCTCTATGGCTTAGGAAGCATCTGTTTTAGTCTGAGTATGTACGGAAAGCTCAAGATCAAAACTTTTGGGCCAGAACTATGTTCAGTAGGTCAAATATCTGTCTGGCTGAAGTGACGTCATGAGAAGTAAATCTCTTGTTATATTAACCACCATATCAAGTACCATAAATGTGTTCCTGGAGGTCAAAAATTGACCTATGTAAAGATATAACATCAGGATTCGATAAGTCTATAATATAACATCAGGAGTCTATAAGATTATATTGTTATTGTAAAAGGGTCCTCAAAAGGTTTCAAAATATAAACTTATGAAATGTAATACAATAACCGATTAGCTAAGTGCTAAATCATGCCAAAATCATTATAACAACTCTATAGTAACCATAGTTGAACACTACCAACCACCTAGTAACACCATAGCAACCGCCTAGGAACTACCTAGAAAAACCTTAGGAACACCCTAGCAATCCACCAGAACACCCTAGCAACCACCTAGCAACAGCCTAGCAACTACCCAGAACACCCTAGTAACAAACCAGAACACCCTAGGAACCGCATAGAGCAACCACCTAGAATACCTAACAACCGCCTAGCAACCACCCCAAGGAACCTTTGACCAGAAAAGAGTTCAGTTGGTCAGATATGGATTTCTCTATGGCTTAGGAAGCATCTGTTTTAGTCTGAGTATGTATGGAAAGTTCAAGATCAAAATCTTTTAGGCCAGAAATATGTTCAGTAGGTCAAAAATCTGTCTGGCTGAAATGACGTCATGATAAGTAAATCTCTTGGTATATTAACCCACAGATTAAGTACCAGTGGGCCATAAATGTGTTCCTGGAGGTCAAAAATTGACCTATGTAAAAAGATAATATAACATCAGAAGGAGTCTATAAGTTTATGTTGTTTTAAAATTTTTGAGGAACCTTTGACCAGAGATGAGTTCAATAGGTCAGATATGGACTTCTCTATGGCTTAGGAAGCATCTGTTGGAGTCTATTGTGTTTTTTGATGGAAATATATTCAGTAGGTCAAATATATTCAGTAGGTCATATATTTCCTACTGAATATATTCAGTTCAAGATCAAGTCTATTGTGCAACTGTTGTGTTTTTTGTGGAAAATATATTCAGTAGGTCAAATATCGAGTCGGGCTGAAATGACATCATGAGAAGTAAATCTCTCTGTATATTAAGCTACAGATCAAGTACCCGTGGGTGATAAATGTGTTCCTGGGGGTCAAAAATGGACCTATGAATAGATAATATAACATCAGAAGGAGTCTATAAGTTTATATTTTTATGGTAAAACGGTCCTCAAAAGGTTTCAAACATAGGTGAACACTACCAACCACCTAGTAACACCATAGCAACTGCCTAGCTAACACCCAGAACACCTTAGCAACACCCTAGCAACCAACCAGAACACTCTAGCAACCACCTAGCAACACCATAGCAACCACCCAGAAAACCCCAGCAAATATCTAGCAACACCCTAGCAACCACACAGAACACCCTGGCAACAAACCAGAAAACCCTAGCAACCACCCAGAACACCTAAGCAACCACCCAGAATACCATAACAACCACGGAGCAACCGCCCAGAACACCGTAGCAACCACCCAGAACACCCTAGCAACTGGGAGGTGAGATTTCCCACTTCAAGCACCCCTTCACATTTTCTTCTGGAAATCTGCCATAAATGTGTTCCTGGAGGTAAAAAAAATTACCTATGTCTATCTAATATAACATCAGAAGGAGTCAATACGTTTATATTGTTTTAAACTTTTTGAGGAACCTTTGACCAGAAATGAGTTCAATAGGTCAGATATGGATTTCTCTATGGCTTAGGAAGCATCTGTTTTAGTCTGAGTATGTATGGAAAGAATCAAAAACTTTTGGGCCAGAAATATGTTCAGTAGGTCAAATATCTGTCTGGCTGAAATGACGTCATGATAAGTAAATCTCTCGGTATATTAACCCACAGATCAAATACCCGTGGGCCATAAATGTGTTCCTGGAGGTCAAAAATTTACCTCTTTGTATCTATTATTACATCAGAAGTAGTCTATAAGTTTATATTGTTATGGTAAAAGGGTCCTCAAAAAGTTTCAAACAATATAAACTTATGAAATGTAATACAATAACCAATTAGTTACGTGAAGAATCATGCCAAAGACATTATAAAAACTCTATAGTAACCATAGGTGAACACTACCAACCACCTAGTAACACCATAGCAACTGCCTAGCTAACACCCAGAACACCTTAGCAACACCCTAGCAACCAACCAGAAAACCCTAGCAAATATCTAGCAACTCCCTAGCAAACCACCCAGAACACCCTGGCAACAAACCAGAAAACCCTAGAAATCACCCAGAACACCTAAGCAACCACTCAGAATACCCTAGCAACCTCCCAGAACACCCTAGCAACTGGGTGGTGAGATTTCTTACTTCAAGCACCACTTCGCATTTTCTTCTGGAAATCTGCCATAAATGTGTTCCTTGAGGTCAAAAATTGACCTTTGTCCTATCTAATATAACATCAGAAGGAGTCAATAAGTTTATATTGTTTTAAACTTTTTGAGGAACCTTTGACCAGAAATGAGTTCAATAGGTCAAACATGGATTTGAAAGTATCTTTTTTAGTCTATGAGTATGCATGGAAAGTTCAAGATCAAGAACTTATTGGCCAGAAACATGTTCAGTAGGTCAATTATCTGTCTGGCTAAAATGACGTCATGAGAAGTAAATCACTCTGTATATTAACCCACAGATCAAGTACCCGTGGGCCATAAATGTCCTCCTGGAGGTCAAAAATTGACCTATGTCTATCTAATATAACATCAGAGGGAGTCAATAAGTTTATATTGTTTTAAACTTTTTGAGGAACCTTTGACCAGAAATGAGTTCAATAGGTCAAACATGGATTTAGAAGTATCTTTTTTAGTCTATGAGTATGCATGGAAAGTTCAAGATCAAGAACTTATTGGCCAGAAACATGTTCAGTAGGTCAAATATCTGTCTGGCTAAAATGACGTCATGAGAAGTAAATCACTCTGTATATTAACCAACAGATCAAGTACCCGTGGGCCATAAATGTCCTCCTGGTGGTCAAATATTGACCTATGTGTATCTAATATAACATCAGAAGGAATCTATAATCTTATATTGTTTTAAACTTTTTGAGGAACCTTTGACTAGAAATGAGTTCAATATGTCAGATATGGATTTCTCTATGGCTTAGGAAGCATCTGTTTTAGTCTGAGTATGTATGGAAAGCAAGATCAAAAACTTTTGGGCCATAAATATGTTCAGTAGATCTTTCTGGCTGAAATGACGTCATGAGAAGTAAATCTCTTTGTATATTAACCCACAGATCAAGTACCCGAGGGCCATAAATGTGTTCCTGGAGGTCAAAAATTGACCTCTTTGTATCTATTATAACATCAGAAGGAGTCTATACGTTTATATTGTTATGGTAAAAAGGTACTCAAAAAGTTTCAAACAATATAAACTTTTGAAATGTAATACAAAAACCAATTAGTTATGTGATGAATCATGCCAAAGACATTATAAAAACTCTATAGTAACCATATGTGAACACTACCAACCACCTAGTAACACCATAACAACTGCCTAGCTAACACCCAGAACACTTTAGCAACACCCTAGCAACCAACAAGAACACTCTAGCAACCACCTAGCAACACCATAGCAACCACCCAGAAAACCCTAGCAAATATCTAGCAACACCCTAGCAACCACCCAGAACACCCTGGCAACAAACCAGAAAACCCTAGCAACCACCCAGAACACCGTAGCAACCACCCAGAACACCCTGGCAACTTTGTGGTGAGATTTCCCACTTCAAGCACCACTTCACATTTTCTTCTGGAAATCTGCCATAAATGTGTTCCTGGAGGTCAAAAACTGACACATGTCTATCAAATATAATATCAGATGGAGTCAATAAGTTTATATTTTTTAAACTTTTTGAGGAACCTTTGACCAGAAATAAGTTCAAAAGGTCATGCAGTGACTTCTCTGTGGCTTAGGAAGCATCTGTTGGAGTCTATTAGTATGTATGGAAAGTTCAAGGTCAAGTAATTTTGGGCCAGAAACATGTTCAGTAGGTCAAATATCTGTCTGGCTGATATTACGTCATGAGAAGCAAATCTCTTTGTCTATTAACCAACAGATCAAGTACCCGTGGGTCAGAATGTGTTCCTGGTGGTCAGAAATTGACCTATGTATATCTAATATAACATCAGAAGGAGTCTATAAGCTTATGTTGTTTAAACTTTTTGAGGAACCTTTGACTATAAATGAGTTCAATAGGTCAGACATGGATTTTTCTATGGCTTAGGAAGTCTATGAGTATGTATGGAAAGTTCAAGATCAAGTACTTTTGGGCCAGAAACATGTTCAGTAGGTCAATGGCTGAAACATGTATCTGTCTGGCTGAAATGACGTCATGTGAAGTAAATCTCTTGGTTTATTAACCCACATATCAATTACCAGTGAGCCATAAATGTGTTCCTGGAGGTCAAAAATTGACCTATGTATAGATACAACATCAGGACTCTATAAGTCTATAATATAACATCAGGAGTCTATAAGTTTATATTGTTATTGTAAAGCGGTCCTCAAAAGCTTTCAAAATATAAACTTATGAAATGTAATACAGTAACCGATTAGGTAAGTGCTAAATCATCCCAAAAACATTATAAAAACTCTATAGTAGCCATAGTTGAACACTACCAACCACCTAGTAACACCATAGCAACCGCCTAGCAACTACCTAGAAAAACCTTAGGAACACCCTAGCAACCACCTAGCAACAGCCTAGCAACTACCCTAGTAACAAACCAGAACACCCTAGGAACTGCATAGAGCAACCATCTAGAATACCTAACAACCTCCTAGCAACCACCCCAAAGACCCTTTGACCAGAAATGAGCTCAGTAGGTCAGGTATGGGCTTCTCTATGGCTTAGGAAGCATCTGTTGGAGTCTATGAGTATGTATGGAAAGTTCTAGATCAAGTACTTTTGGGCCAGAAATATTTTCAGTATAAAATAAATATTTCTGTGACTGAAAAGAAAGCACCTAATATGTTTCATTGCCTTGCATATCTAACTTGTTCCTCTTTGCAATGAAAAGACAACGAGAAAACATCACATGAGATGTCGCTTTACAGTGCATACAATACTCGTTCCTTTGTGCAACAGAGATGTGCTGTTGTACCCTTTGTTGCGCAATCCAACGTTGTGGAATAAAGAATAAAACATATGTAATATGTACTTTAATGCAGTTCAATGTTTTCAAGAACTAACCCATTCTGTAGTGCACTGACTAGATAACAAGTTAGTTATTGTATGCATTGTGAAAACGACAGCTCATGTGATGTTTTCTCGTCTTTGCGTTGTGCTTTGAAGAATAACAATATTACATGCTTTTGCATGCATTTCCACACTTCAACTAACTTATTAATTGTGTAAATAAGGGGAAATCATTTCCTTCGTTGTTGCATTTGTGAAAAAACAACATATAACTTCTTAAGTTGTGCATTAAAAATATGCACGCAATAACTAACATGTTCCACTGTGCAATGAAAAGAAAGCATCTATATGATTGCATTCTAACTTTTTCCTCTTTGCAATGAAAAAACATAGCATGATTTTGCATGCATTACTATTTTACAAACTAATTTGTGCACAGACTAGAAAACCTCACATAAGCTGTCGCTTTACAGTGCATACGTTCCTTTGTGCAATGCAGGGATGTGCTGTTGTACCCTTTGTTGTGCAATAAAACGTTGTGCGTTGAAGAATAAATCATATGTAATATGCACTTTGATGCTGTTCAGTGTTTTCAAGAACCAACCCATTCCGTAAGTGCATTGAATGATAACAAGTTAATTATTGTATGCATTGTGAAACGACTGCTCATGTGATGTTTTCTAGTCATTGCTTTGTGCATTGATGATGCAACTAACTTAATCATTTGTGTAAAAAAGGGAAATTATTGCCTTAGTTGTTGCATTTGTGAAAAAAACAACATCTAACATCTTACGTTGTGCATTAAGAGTATACACGCAATAACTAACATGTTCCTTTGTGCAATGAAAAGAAAGCACCTAATATGTTTCACTGCATTGCATATCTAACTTGTTCCTCTTTGCAATGAAAATGCACAACGCACAGACGAAAAACATCACACGAGCTGTCGTTTCACAATGCGTACAATAACTAACTTTTATCTATTCAATGCACTACGGGAATGGGTTGGTTCTTAAAAATACTGAACTGTCAAAATGCATCAAAGTGCATATTACATGTTTTATTATTGTTCAATGCTGAAGAATAACAATAATAACAGATGATTTTGCATGCTTTTCCACACTTCAACTAACTTATTCATTGTGTAAAGGGAAATCATTGCCTTAGTTTGTTGCATTTGTGAAAAAACAACATCTAACGTCTTAAGTTGTGCATTAAGAATATGCACGCAATAAACAAACCTGTTCCTCTTTGCAATGAAAAGAAGGCACCTAATATATTTCATTGCATTCTAACTTGTTCCTCTTTGCAATGAAAAGACAGCGTGATTTTGCATGCGTTTCTATTTTACAAACTAATTTGTGCACAGACTAGAAAACATCACATAAGCTGTCGCTTTACAGTGCATACAATGCTCGTTCCTTTGTGCAACGCAGAGATGTGCTGTTGTACCCTTTGTTGCGCAATCAAACGTTGAAGAATAAAACATATGTAATATGCCCTTTGATTGCAGTTCCTTGTAACGAGTTAGTTATGTAGGCATTGTGAAAATAAAAGCTCATGTGATGTTTTCTTTGTCTGTGCATACAATCAAACGTTTTGCTTTGGCAGAATAACAATAATAACACATGCTTTCGGATGCTTTTTCACAATTCAACTAACTAATTCAGTTCTGTAACTGAAGGGAAATCATTGCCTTAATTGTTGCATTTGTGAAAAACAACATCTAACGTTGTGGATTAAAGAATATGCACGCAATAACTAACCTTTTCCTCTGTGCAATGAAAAGAAAACACCTAATATGTTTCAATGCATTTCATAACATATCTATCTTTTTCCTGGTTGCAATGAAAAGACAAAACGTGATTTTGCACTTATTTCTATTTTACAAACCAATTTGTGTATAGATTAGAAAACATCACACTAGCATATCTAACTTGTTCCTCGTTGCACTGAAAAGACATAACGAGAAAACATCACAAGCTCTGTCGCTTTTACAGTGCATACAATATTTGTTATTTTGTGCAACAAAGAGATTGTGCTGTGTACCCTTTGTTTTGCAATCAAACTTTGTGCAATGAAAAATAAAACATATGTAATATGCACTTTGATGCAGTTCAGTGTTTTCAAGAACCAACCCATTCCGTAGTGCATTGAATAGATATAACGAGTATATTGATTATAGATATATTGTATGCATTGTGAAACGACAGCTCAAAACATCACTTCTCGTCTGTGCACAAAAAAAATTAGTTGTAGAATAGAAATGCATGCGAAAGCACATGCATATATCTTTTCTTTGCAAAGAGGAACAAGTTAGATATTTTATGCATCGCAATAAAGTAATAACAAATAAAAAATGAATTGTATGCTTTGTGCAATGAAGAGATGTGGATTGTGCAATGAAGAAAGTTCTGCATTGAACATATATGTAATATGCACTTTTTTGCATTCAAGAACCAAACCCTTCCATAGTGTATTGACTAGATAACCTGTGTTGTTTCATTGCAATGCTTACAATATCTAACTTATTCCTCTTTGTAATGAAAAAGAAAATATATAACACGTGATAATTAATTTGTGTATTGATAAGTAAACATCACAAGAGCGTTCGCTTTACAATGCATACACTAGTTGTGGCCCAGGAATGCTAGGTCTCGAACTCGAACGAATACTCATAGACTTCTGATGTCTGAGTTAAATGCTAAGCCATTTAGAATGGCCACATCTGACCAACTGAACTCATTTCTGGTAAAAGGGTCCTCAAAAGGTTTTAAACCATAAAAAAACTTTTAGATTCCTTCTGATGTTATATAAGCTATAGACAGTTTCCTCTTTGACATACATCCTCAAAATGTTCATAGTTTTGGCCCTTGAGTACTAGATCTTAAACTTTCTAAACATACTTATTGACTCATTTTGATGTTACTGAAGCCATGCAAGAGTCCTTCTTCCACCTACTGAAAATATTAGCCATATGGATTGTTTATATCTGACCTATTGAACTCATTTCTGGTCAAAGGGTGCTTGATCATTAGGTTATTTTACATTGATATTACCTAATTATGATGTTTTATGAGCAGGAAGATATTTTGACCTACTGAACATATATCTGGCCCACGAGTACCTTATCTTAAACTTTCCATACAGTACTAATAGACTACTTCTGAAGCTTCCCAGGCCATATAGAATGTCCATATCTGAGCTATTGAGCTCATTTCTGAGTAAAAGGGTTCTCAAAAGTTTTTAAACCATGTAAAATTATAGACACCTTTGGATGATATATAAGCTATACAAAGGTTCCTCTTTGACCACATCTTAAAACTCTTCTAAACATACTCATTGACTCCTTTTGGTGTTACTGAAGCCATACAAGAGTCCTTATTTTACCTAATGAACATGTTAGCCATATAGATTGTTTATATCTGACCTATTGAACTCATTTCTGGTCAAAGGGCACTTGATCATTAGGTTACTATACATTGATATTTACTGCTTATGATGTTTTAGGAGCCAGGAAGATAATTGACCAACAGAACATATTTTAGGTCCAAGAGTACCTGATCCTGAACTATCTATATATACTAATAGACTACTTCTGATGCTTCCTAGACCATATAGAATGTCCATATCTGAGCTATTGAACTCATTTCTGGTAAAAGGGTCCTCAACATTTTTTAAACAATATAAACTTATATACACCTTTGGATGATATGTAAGTTACACAGAGGTTCTTTTTATGTATTCTTTTTATAGAATAAATAAAAAGATTCTGTTGGAGTCTAGTATATACTCAGACTCCAACAGATGCTTTCCTAAGCCATAGTAGAAGTCCATATCTGACCTATTGAACTCATTTCTGGTCAAAGGTTCTTTAAAGGTTTTAAACAACATAAACTTATAGACTGCTGATGTTATATTAGCTAAACATAGGTACTTCTCATGATGTCATTTCAGCCAGACAGATATTTGACGTGCTGAACATATTTCTGGCCCATTTCTGGTGATTGCCAGGGTGGTTGCCAGGGTGTAGCTAAGGTTTTGCTAAGGTGTTTTGGGTGGTTGCTAGGCGGTTGCTATGGTGTTACTAGGTGGTAGGTAGTGTTCACATATGGTTTCTGTATACCATGGTTTCTGAGTTTTATTATGTTTTTGGCATGATTTAACACTTAACTAATCGATTATTTTATTACATTTCATAAGTTTATATTGTCTTAAACCTTTTGAGGACCCTTTTACCATAACAATATAAACTTATAGACTCGTTCTGATGTTATATTATCTAGACATAGGTCAATTTTTGACCTCGAGGAACACATTTATGGCCCACAGGTATTTGATCTGTGGGTTAATATACAGAGATTTACTTCCCATGATGTCATTTCAGCCAGACAGATATTTGACACACTGAACATATTTCTGGCCCAAAAGTACTTGATCTCTGAACTTTCCATACATACACATATACTCTAACAGATGCTAAATGAACTCATTTCTTGTCAAAGGTTTTCTAAAGGTTTTAAACAATATATACTCCTGATGTTATATTAGCTATACATAGGCCAATTTTTGACCTCCAGAATCACATTTATGGGACATTTCCAGAAGAAATTGTGAAGTGGCGGTTGAAGTGGCAAATCTCAACACCCAGTTGCTAGGGTGTTCTGGGTGGTTGCTTTGGTGTTGCTATGCATTTGCTAGGTTATGGTTGCTCTGCGGTTGCTAGGTGGTTGCTAGGGTGTAGCTAGACGGTTGCTAGGGTGTTCTGGTTTGTTGCTAGGGTGTTCTGGGTGGTTGCTAGGGTTTTGCTAGGTGGTTGCTAGTGTGTTCTGTGTGGTTGCTAGGGTGTTGCTAGCTGGTTGCTAGGTAGTTGCCAAGGTGTTCTGGTTTGTTGCTATGGTGTTGCTATATCTGACCTATCGAGGTCCATATCTGACCTCTTGAACTCATTTCTGGTCAAATGTTCCTGAAAATGTTTAAAACAATATGAACTTATAGACTCCTTCTGATGTTATATTAGTGTACACAGGTACATTTTTGACCTCCAGGAACACATTTATGGCCCACGGGCACTTGATCTGTTGGTTAATATACCGAGAGATTTCTGGGTTCTGGGTGGTTGCTAGGTGGTTGATATGGTGTTACTAGGTGGTTGGTAGTGTTCACACATGGTTTCTATAGAGTTTTATAATGTTTTTATAATGTTTTTATAATGTTTTTGGCATGATATAGCACTTAACTACTCGATTATTATATTACATTTCGTAAGTTTATATTCTTTGAAACCTTTTGAGGACCCTTTTACCATAACAATAAAACCTCCAGGAACACATTAATGGCCCACGGGTACTTGATCCGTTGGTTAATATACATTGAGATTTACTTCTCATGATGTCATTTCAGCAAGACAGATATTTGACCTACTGAACATGTTTCTGGCCCAAAAGTACTTGATCTTGAACTCTCTATACATACTCATAGACTCCAACAGATGCTTCCTACGCATTAGAGAAGTCCATATCTGACCTATTGAAATCATTTTTCTGGTCAAAAGTTCCTGAAAATGTTTAAAACAATATGAACTTATAGACTCCTTCTGATGTTATATTAGATATACATAGGTCAATTTTTGACCTCCAGGAACACATTTATGGCCCTCGGAGATTTACTTCTCATGATGTAATTTAAGCCAGACAGATATTTGACCTACTGACCTATTTCTGGCCCAAATGTACGTGGTCTTGAACTTTCCATACATACTCATAGATTCCAACAGATGCTTCCTAGGCCATAGAGAAGTACATATCTGACCTATTGAACTTATTTCTGGTCAAATTCAGGGTGTTCTGGGTGGTTGCTACGGTGTTCTTTGTGGTTGCTAGGCGGTTGTTCAGGTATTCTAGGTGGTTGCTATGGTGTTGCCATGCGGTTGCTAGGGTATTCTGTGTGGTTGCTGGGGTTTTGTTAGGCGGTTGCCAGGGTGTTCTGGTTTGTTGCTAAGGTGTTCTGGGTGGTTGCCATGATGTTACTAGGTGGTTGGTAGTGTTCACAAATGGTTACTATAGATTTTTTATAATGTTTTTGGCATTTGATTTTTATAACATCAAAAGGAGTCCATACGTTTATATTGTTTAAAACCTTTTGAGGACCCTTTTTCCACAAATAATTTCAATAGGTCAGATGTGGACAATTCTCTATGGCCTATATGAACCATCATAAGGAGTCTATGAGTATGTAGAAAGTTCAAGATCAAGTACTTGTGGGCAAGAAATATGGTCTGTAGGTCAATTATCTGCTTGGCTAAAATAACATGATAAGAGGTCATTCTGTATAGTATTATGATGTTCAAAGAACTATTTGGCAAGAAATATGTTCAGTATTTAAAATAAGTACTCTTGCATGGCTTCAGTAACATCAAAGGGAGTTAATGAGTATGTCTAGAAAGTTCAAGATCAATTACTCGTGGGCCAAAACTATGTTCATTAGGTCACAAAGGAACCTATCTATAGCACATATAACATCAGAAAGAGTCTAAAAGTTTCAAACTTTTAAATATTTAAAAACTTTTTTGAAGACCCCTCTGGTGGAAGACACCAGAAATGAGTTCAATACATAAGATGTGGACATTATATATGGCTTAGGAAGCATCTGTTGGAGTCTATGAGTATGTATGGAAAGTTCAAGATCAAGTACTTTTGGGGCAGAAACATGTTCAGTAGGTCAAATATCTGTCTGGCTGAAATGACGTCATGAGAAGTAAATCTCTCTGTATATTAACCAACAGATCAAGTACCCTTGGGCAATAAATGTGCTCCTGGGGGTCAAAAATTGACCTATGTCTATCAGAAGGAATCTATAATCTTATATTGTTTTAAACTTTTTGAGGAACCTTTGACCAGAAATGAGTTCAATAGGTCAGATATGGATTTCTCTATGGCTTAGGAAGCATCTGTTTTAGTCTGAGTATGTATGGAAAGCTCAAGATCAAAAACTTTTGGGCCAGCTATATGTTCAGTAGGTCAAATATCTGTCTGGCTGAAATGACATCATGAGAAGTAAATCTCTCTGTATATTAACCCACAGATCAAGTACCTGTGGGCCATAAATGTGTTCCTGGAGGTCAAAAATTGACCTCTTTGTATCTATTATAACATCAGAAGGAGTCTATAATTTTATATTGTTATGGTAAAAGGGTCCTCAAAAAGTTTCAAACAATATAAACTTATGAAATGTACTACATTACCCGATTAGTTACGTGATGAATCATGCCAAAGACATTATAAAAACTCTATAGTAACCATAGGTGAACACAACCAACCACCTACTAACACCATAGCAACTGCCTAGCTAACACCCAGAACACCTAAGCAACACCCTAGCAACCAACCAGAACACTCTAGCAACCACCTAGCAACACCATAGCAACAACCCAGAAATCCCTAGCAAATATCTAGCAACACCATAGCAACCACCCAGAACACCCTGGCAACAAACCAGAAAACCCTAGCAACCACCCAGAACACCTAAGCAACCACCCAGAATACCCTAGCAACCGCACATCAACAAAAGAGCAACCACCCAGAATACCTTAACAACCACTGAGCAACCACCCAGAACACCGTAGCAACTGGGTGGTGAGATTTCCCACTTCAAGCACCCCTTCACAGATTTCTTCTGGAACTTTGCCATAAATGTGTTCCTGGAGGTCAAAAATTTAACTATGTCTAGCTAATATAATATCAGAAGGAGTCAATAAGTTTATATATTTTTAAACTTTTTGAGGAACCTTTGACCAGAAATGAGTTCAATAGGTCACACATGGACTTGTCTATGGCTTAGGAAGCAACTGTTGGAGTCTATGAGTATATATGGAAAGTTCAAGATCAAGTACTTTTGTGCCATAAACATGTTCAGTAGGTCAAATATCTGGCTTAAATGACATCATGAAAAGTGAATCTTTCGGCATATCAACCCACAGATTAAGTACCAGTGGGCCATAAATGTGTTCCTGGAGGTAAAAATTGACCTATGTAAAAAGATAATATAACATCAGAAGGAGTCTATAAGTTTATATTGTTTTAACATTTTTGAGGAACCTTTGACCAGAGATGAGTTCAGTAGGTCAGATATGGACTACTCTATGGCTTAGGAAGCATCTGTTAGAGTCTGAGTATGCATGGAAAGTTCAAAATCAAGTACTTTGGGCCAGAAAAAAGCAACAACCTAAAATACCCTAACAACTGCTTAGCAACCACCAAAAACACTAGCAACCACTCAGAAAACGCTATCAACTGGGTGGTGAGATTTGCCACTTCAAGCACAACTTCACGTTTTCTTCTGGAAATGTGTTCCTGGAGGTCAAAAATTGACCTATGTATATCTTATAAAACATCAGAAGGAGTCTATAAACTTATATTGTTTTAAACTTTTTGAGGAACCTTTGACCAGAAATGAGTTCGATAGGTCAGACATGGATTTGTCTATAGCTTAGAAAGTAGTCTAGGAAGTAGTTTTAGTCTATGAGTATGTATAGAAAGTTCAAGATCAAGTAATTTTGGGCCAGAAACATGTTCAGTAGGTCAAAGGCTGAAACATGTATCTGTCTGGCTGAAATGACGTCATGAGAAGTAAAACTCTGTATATTAACCCACAGATCAAGTACCCGTGGGCCATAAATGTGCTCCTGGAGGTCAAAAATTGACCTATTACTATATATTATAACATCAGAAGGAATCTATAATCTTATATTGTTTTAAACTTTTTGAGGAACCTTTGACCAGAAATGAGTTCAATAGGTCAGATATGGATTTCTCTATGGCTTACGAAGCATCTGTTTTAGTCTGAGTTTGTATGGAAAGTTCAAGATCAAAATCTTTTGGGCCAGAAAAATGTTCAGTAGGTCAAATATCTGTCTGGCTGAAATGACATAATGAGAAGTAAATCTCTCTGTATATTAAGCCACAGATCAAGTACCCGTGGGTGATAAATGTGTTCCTGGGTGTCAAAATGGACCTATGAATAGATAATATAACAACAGAAGGAGTCTATAAGTTTATATTGTTATGGTAAAAGGGTCCTCAAAAGGTTTCAAACAATATAAACGTATGAAATGTAACACAGTAATCGATTAGTTAAGTGCTAAATCATGCCAAAAACATTATAAAAACTCTATAGTATAACCATATATGAACCATACCAACCACCTAGTAACACCATAGCAACCGCCTAGCAACCACCCAGACAAACCTTAGCAACACCCTAGCAACCACCTAGCAACAAATGTTTTCCTGGAGGTCAAAAATTGACCTATGTATGGCTAATATAATATCAGGAGTTTATAAGTTTATATTGTTTTAAACTTTTTGAGGAACCTTTGACCAGAAATGAGTTCAAAAGGTCATGTATTGACTTCTCTATGGCTTAGGAAGCATCTGTTGGAGTCTATGAGTATGTATGGAAAGTTCAAGATCAAGTAATTTTGGGCCAGAAACATGTTCAGTAGGTCAAATATCTGTGTGGCTGAAATTACGCCATGAGAAGCAAATCTCTCTGTCTATTAACCCACAGATCACTTGATGACCCCGTGGGTCATAAATGTGCTCCTGGTGGTCAGAAATTGACCTATGTATATCTAACATAACATCAGAAGGAGTCTATAAGCTTATATTGTTTAAAACTTTTTAGGAACCTTTGACCAGAAATGAGTTCAATAGGTCAGAAATGGACTTCTATGGCTTAGGAAGCAACTGTTGGAGTCTATGGGTATATATGGAAAGTTCAAGATCAAGTACTTTTGGGCCAGAAACATGTTCAGTTGGTCAAATATCTGGCTTAGAGTCACTTCTCATCATGAGAAGTGAATCTCTCTTTAAAGTAACCTAGGATCAATTAATTACCTATGGGCTAGAAATATCTTCAGTAGGTCAAAAAGGAACCTATGTGTATCTAAAATAACATCAGATTCAGTCTATTCAGTCTAAAACTTTTGAGGAAACATTGATCAGAAATGAGTTCAATAGCTTCTCATATGGTAGTGAGAAGTCCCTATGGCTTAGAATCAAGTAGCCAGCGATATGTTCACTAGGACAAAAAGCGAATAGATGTATATAGCGTATAGAATATGCGCGCAAAAACTAACATGTTCCACTGTGCAATGAAAAGAAAGCATCTAATATATATCATGGCATTCTAACTTGTTGCTCTTTGCAATGAAAAGACAGCGTGATTTTGCATGCATTTCTATTTTACAAACTAATTTGTGTACAGACTAGAAAACCTCACATAAGCTGTCGCTTTACAGTGCATACGATACTCGTTCTTTTGTGCAACGCAGAGATGTGCTGTTGTCCACTTTGTTGCGCAATAAAACGTTGTACGTTGAAGAATAAAACATACCTAATATGCAATTTGATGATGTTCAGTGTTTTCAAGAACCAACCCATTCCGTTAAGTGCATTGAATAGATAACAAGTTAGTTATTGTATGCATTGTGAAACGACAGCTTCCAGTTTTCTCGTCATTGTGTGCATTGATGATGCAACTAACTTATTAATTTGTGTAAATAAAGCGAAATCATTGCCTTAGTTGTTGCATTTGTAAAAAAACAACATCTAATGTCCGTTTACGTTGTGCATTAAGAATTTGCACCCAATAACCAACATGTTCCTCTGTGCAATGAAAAGAAAGCACCTAATATGTTTCATTGCATTGCATATCTAACTTGTTCCTCTTTGCAATGAAAAGACAACGAGAAAACATCACAAGAGCTGTCGCTTTACAGTACATACAATACTCGTTCCTTTGTGCATTAAGAATATGAACGCAATATATAGAGCACCTAATATATTTCATTGCATTCTAATTTGTTCCTCTTTTGCAATGAAAAGACATAGCGTGATTTTGCATGCATTTCTATTTTATAAACTAATTTGTGCAAAGACTAGAAAACATCACATAAGCTGTCGCTTTACAGTGTGGACAAGACTCGTTCCTTTGTGCAACGCAGAGATGTGCTGTTGAACCCTTTGTTGCGCAATCAAACATTAAAGAATAAAACATATGTAATATGCACTTTGATTGCAGTTCAGTGTAACGAGTTAATTATGTAGGCATTGAGAAAATAAAAGCTCATGTGATGTTTTTTGTCTGTGCATACAATCAAACGTTTTGCATTGCAGAATAACAATAATAACACATGCTTTCGGATTCTTTTCCACGATTCAACTAACTAATTCAGTTGTGTAACTGAAGGGAAATCATTGCCGTAGTTGTTGCATTTGTGAAAAAACAACATCTAACGTTGTGGATTAAAGAATATGCACGCAATAACTAACCTTTTCCTCTGTGCAATGAAAAAGAAAAAACTAATATGTTTTAATGCATTTCATAACATATCTGTCTTGTTCCTGGTTGCAATGAAAAGACATAACGTGATTTTGCATGTATTTCTGTTTTAAAAACCAATATGTGCACGGATTAGAAAACATCCCACTAGCATATCTAACTTGTTCCTCGTTGCACTGACAAGACATAACGAGAAAACATCACAAGAGCTGTCGCTTTTACAGTGCATACAATACTCGTTATTTGTGCAACGAAGAGAATGTGCTGTGTACCCTTTGTTGCGCAATCAAACTTTGTGCAATGAAGAATAAAACATATGTAATATGCACTTTGATGCAATTCAGTGTTTTCAAGAACCAACCCATTCCGTGGTGCATTGAATAGATAACGACTTAGTTATTGTATGCATTGTGAAAATGACAGCTCATGTGATGTTTTCTCGTCTGTGCGTGGTGCATTGAAGAAAAACAATAATAACACATGCTTTTGCATGCTTTTTCACACTTCAACTAACTTATTCAGTTGTGTAACTGAAGGGAAATCATTGCCTTAGTTGTTGCATTTGTGAAAAAAAAACAACATTTAACGTCTAACGTTGTGGATTAAAGAATATGCACGCAATAACTAACCTGTTCCTCTGTGCAATGAAAAGAAAACACCTAATATGTTTCTATGCATTTCATAACATATCAATCTTGATCCTGGTTGCAATGAAAAGACAACGTAATTTTGCATGTATTTCAATTTTACAAACCAATATGTGCACAAAATAGATACGACTTAGTTATTGTATGCATTGTGAAAATGACAACTCATGTGCTGTTTTCTCGTCTGTGCATACAATCAAACGTTAGCAATGAAGAATAAAACATACATAATATGCACTTTGATGCAGTTCAGTGTTTGCAAGAACCAACCCATTCCGTAGTGCATTGAATAGATAACGACTTAGTTATTGTATGCATTGTGAAAATGCCAGCTCATGTTATGTTTTCTCGTCTTTGCATACAATCAAACGTTAAGCATTGAAGAACAAACCATTTTTAAAATGCACTTTGATTGCAGTTCAGTGTTTTCAAGAACCAACCCATGCTATAACGCATTGAATAGATATCGAGTTAGTTATTGTATGCATTGTGAAAATGACATCTCATGTGATGTTTTTTCGTCTGTGCATACGTTATGCAATGAAGAATAAAACATATTTAAAATGCACTTTGATGCAGTTCAGTGTCTTCAAGAACCAACCTGTGCTGTAACGCATTGAATAGATTTCGACTTAGTTATTGTACGCTTTGTGAAACGACAGCTCATTTGATGTTTTCTCGTCTGTGCGTTGTGCATCGAAGAATAACAATAATAACACATGCTTTTGCATGCTTTTCCACACTTCAACTAACTTATTCAGTTGTGTAACTGAGGGGAAATCATTGCCTTAGTTGTAAAATGCATTTGTAAAAAAAACATCTAACGTCTAACGTTGTGGATTAAAGAATATGCACGCAATAACTATCCTGTTCCTCTGTGCAATGAAAAGGAAACATCTAATATGTTTCAATGCATTTCATAACATATCTATCTTGTTCCTGGTTGCAATGAAAAGACTTAACGTGATTTTGCATGTATTTCTATTTTACAAACCAATATGTGCACAGATTAGAAAACATTACACTAGCATAACTAACTTGTTCCTCGTTGCACTGAAAAGTTATAACGAGAAAGCATCACGAGTTGTCGCTTTTACAGTGCATACAATACTCGTTATTTTGTGCAACGAAGAGATTGTACTGTGTACCCTTTGTTGCGCAATCAAACTTTGTGCAATGAAGAATAAACCATATTTAATATGCACTTTGATTGCAGTTCAGTGTTTTCAAGAACCAACCCATGCTGGAACGCTTTGAATAGATATCGAGTTAGTTATTGTGTGCATTGTGAAACGACAGCTCATGTGATGTTTTCTCGTCTGTGCATACAATCAAACGTTATGCAATGAAGAATAAAACATATTTAAAATGCACTTTGATGCAGTTCAGTGTTTGCAAGAACCAACCCATTCCGTAGTGCATTGAATAGATAACGACTTAGTTATTGTATGCATTGTGAAAATGACAGCTTATGTGATGTTTTCTCGTCTGTGCATACAATCAAACGTTATGCAATGAAGAATAAAACATATTTAAAATGCACTTTGATGCAGTTCAGTGTCTTCAGAACCAACCTATGCTGTAACGCATTGAACAGATATCGACTTAGTTATGTTGTGCATCGAAGAATAACAATAATAACACATGCTTTTGCATGCTTTTCCACACTTAAACTAACTTATTCAGTTGTGTAACTGAAGGGAAATCATTGCCTTAGTTTGCATTTGTAAAAAAACATCTAAAGTCTAACGTTGTGGATTAAAGAATATGCACGCAATAACTATCCTGTTCCTCTGTGCAATGAAGAGAAAACACCTTATAAGTTTCAATGCATTTCATAACATATCTATCTTGTTCCTGGTTGCAATGAAAAGACATAACGTGATTTTGCATGTATTTCAATTTTACAAACCAATGTGTGCACAGATTAGAAAACATCACAATAGCATATCTAACTTGTTCCTCGTTGCACTGAAAATACATAACGAGAAAGCATCACAAGAGTTGTCGCTTTTTACAGTGCATACAATACTAGTTATTTTGTGCAACGAAGAGAATGTACTGTGTACCCTTTGTTGCGCAATCAAACTTTGTGCAATGAAGAATAAACCATATTTAATATGCACTTTGATTGCAGTTCAGTGTTTTCAAGAACAAACCCATGCTGTAACGCTTTGAATAGATATCGAGTCAGTTAATGTGTGCATTGTGAAACGACAGCTCATGTGATGTTTTCTCGTCTGTGCATACAATCAAACGTTATGCAATGAAGAATAAAACATATTTAAAATGCACTTTGATGCAGTTCAGTGTTTGCAAGAACCAACCCATTCCGTAGTGATTGAATATAGATAACGACTTAGTTATTGTATGCATTGTGAAAATGACAGCTCATGTGATGTTTTCTCGTCTTTGCAGAATAAAACATGTAATATGCACTTTGATGCAGTTCAGTGTTTGCAAGAACCAACCCATTCCGTAGTGCATTGAATAGATAACGACTTAGTTATTGTATGCATTGTGAAAATGACAGCTCATGTGATGTTTTCTCGTCTGTGCATACAATCAAACGTTATGCAATGAAGAATAAAACATATTTAAAATGCACTTTGATGCAGTTCAATGTCTTCAAGAACCAACCTATGCTGTAACGCATTGAATTGATATCGACTTAGTTATGTTGTGCATCGAAGAATAACAATAACACATGCTTTTGCATGCTTTTCCACACTTCAACTAACTTATTCAGTTGTGTAACTGAAGGGAAATCATTGCCTTAGTTGTTGCATTTGTAAAAAAACATCTAACGTCTAACGTTGTGGATTAAAGAACATGCACGCAATAACTATCCTGTTCCTCTGTGCAATGAAAAGAAAACACCTAATATGTTTCAATGCATTTCATAACATATCTATCTTGTTCCTGATTGCAATGAAAAGACTTAACGTGATTTTGCACGTATTTCTATTTTACAAACCAATATGTGCACAGATTAAAAAACATCACACTAGCATATCTAACTTGTTCTTCGTTGCACTGAAAATACATAACGAGAAAGCATCACAAGAGCTGTCGCTTTTACAGTGCATACAATACTAGTTATTTTGTGCAACGAAGAGAATGTACTGTGTACCCTTTGTTGCGCAATCAAACTTTGTGCAATGAAGAATAAACCATATTTAAAATGCACTTTGATTGCAGTTCAGTGTTTTCAAGAACCAACCCATGCTGTAACGCATAGATATCGAGTTAGTTATTGTATGCATTGTGAAACGACAGCTCATGTGATGTTTTCTCGTCTGTGCATACAATCAAACGTTATGCAATGAAGAATAAAACATATTTAAAATGCACTTTGATGCAGTTCAGTGTCTTCAAGAACCAACCTGTGCTGTAACGCATTGAATAGATATTCGACTTAGTTATTGTATGCATTGTGAAACGACAGCTCATTTGATGTTTTCTCGTCTGTGCGTTGTGCATCGAAGAATAACAATAATAACACATGCTTTTGCATGCTTTTCCACACTTCAACTAACTTATTCAGTTGTGTAACTGAAGGGAAATCATTGCCTTAGTTGTTGCATTTGTAAAAAAAACATCTAACGTCTAACGTTGTGGATTAAAGAATATGCACGCAATAACTATCCTGTTCCTCTGTGCAATGAAAAGAAAACACCTAATATGTTTCAATGCATTTCATAACATATCTATCTTGTTCCTGGTTGCAATGAAAAGACATAACGTGATTTTGCATGTATTTCTATTTTACAAACCAATATGTGCACAGATTAGAAAACATCACACTAGCATATCTAACTTGTTCCTCGTTGCACTGAAAAGACATAACGAGAAAGCATCACAAGAGCTGTCGCTTTTACAGTGCATGCAATGCTCGTTATTTTGTGCAACGAAGAGAATGTGCTGGGTATCCTTTGTTGCGCAATCAAACGTTATGCAACGAAGAATAAAACATATTTAAAATGCACTTTGATGCAGTTCAGTGTTTGCAAGAACCAACCCATTCCGTAGTGCATTGAATAGATAACGACTTAGTTATTGTATGCATTGTGAAAATGCCAGCTCATGTTATGTTTTCTCGTCTTTGCATACAATCAAACGTTAAGCATTGAAGAACAAACCATTTTTAAAATGCACTTTGATTGCAGTTCAGTGTTTTCAAGAACCAACCCATGCTATAACGCATTGAATAGATATCGAGTTAGTTATTGTATGCATTGTGAAAATGACATCTCATGTGATGTTTTTTCGTCTGTGCATACGTTATGCAATGAAGAATAAAACATATTTAAAATGCACTTTGATGCAGTTCAGTGTCTTCAAGAACCAACCTGTGCTGTAACGCATTGAATAGATTTCGACTTAGTTATTGTACGCTTTGTGAAACGACAGCTCATTTGATGTTTTCTCGTCTGTGCGTTGTGCATCGAAGAATAACAATAATAACACATGCTTTTGCATGCTTTTCCACACTTCAACTAACTTATTCAGTTGTGTAACTGAGGGGAAATCATTGCCTTAGTTGTTGCATTTGTAAAAAAAACATCTAACGTCTAACGTTGTGGATTAAAGAATATGCACGCAATAACTATCCTGTTCCTCTGTGCAATGAAAAGGAAACATCTAATATGTTTCAATGCATTTCATAACATATCTATCTTGTTCCTGGTTGCAATGAAAAGACTTAACGTGATTTTGCATGTATTTCTATTTTACAAACCAATATGTGCACAGATTAGAAAACATTACACTAGCATATCTAACTTGTTCCTCGTTGCACTGAAAAGTTATAACGAGAAAGCATCACGAGTTGTCGCTTTTACAGTGCATACAATACTCGTTATTTTGTGCAACGAAGAGATTGTACTGTGTACCCTTTGTTGCGCAATCAAACTTTGTGCAATGAAGAATAAACCATATTTAATATGCACTTTGATTGCAGTTCAGTGTTTTCAAGAACCAACCCATGCTGGAACGCTTTGAATAGATATCGAGTTAGTTATTGTGTGCATTGTGAAACGACAGCTCATGTGATGTTTTCTCGTCTGTGCATACAATCAAACGTTATGCAATGAAGAATAAAACATATTTAAAATGCACTTTGATGCAGTTCAGTGTTTGCAAGAACCAACCCATTCCGTAGTGCATTGAATAGATAACGACTTAGTTATTGTATGCATTGTGAAAATGACAGCTTATGTGATGTTTTCTCGTCTGTGCATACAATCAAACGTTATGCAATGAAGAATAAAACATATTTAAAATGCACTTTGATGCAGTTCAGTGTCTTCAAGAACCAACCTATGCTGTAACGCATTGAACAGATATCGACTTAGTTATGTTGTGCATCGAAGAATAACAATAATAACACATGCTTTTGCATGCTTTTCCACACTTAAACTAACTTATTCAGTTGTGTAACTGAAGGGAAATCATTGCCTTAGTTTGCATTTGTAAAAAAACATCTAAAGTCTAACGTTGTGGATTAAAGAATATGCACGCAATAACTATCCTGTTCCTCTGTGCAATGAAAGAGAAAACACCTTATAAGTTTCAATGCATTTCATAACATATCTATCTTGTTCCTGGTTGCAATGAAAAGACATAACGTGATTTTGCATGTATTTCAATTTTACAAACCAATGTGTGCACAGATTAGAAAACATCACAATAGCATATCTAACTTGTTCCTCGTTGCACTGAAAATACATAACGAGAAAGCATCACAAGAGTTGTCGCTTTTTACAGTGCATACAATACTAGTTATTTTGTGCAACGAAGAGAATGTACTGTGTACCCTTTGTTGCGCAATCAAACTTTGTGCAATGAAGAATAAACCATATTTAATATGCACTTTGATTGCAGTTCAGTGTTTTCAAGAACAAACCCATGCTGTAACGCTTTGAATAGATATCGAGTTAGTTATTGTGTGCATTGTGAAACGACAGCTCATGTGATGTTTTCTCGTCTGTGCATACAATCAAACGTTATGCAATGAAGAATAAAACATATTTAAAATGCACTTTGATGCAGTTCAGTGTTTGCAAGAACCAACCCATTCCGTAGTGATTGAATATAGATAACGACTTAGTTATTGTATGCATTGTGAAAATGACAGCTCATGTGATGTTTCTCTCGTCTTTGCAGAGAATAAAACATGTAATATGCACTTTGATGCAGTTCAGTGTTTGCAAGAACCAACCCATTCTGTAGTGCATTGAATAGATAACGACTTAGTTATTGTATGCATTGTGAAAATGACAGCTCATGTGATGTTTTCTCGTCTGTGCATACAATCAAACGTTATGCAATGAAGAATAAAACATATTTAAAATGCACTTTGATGCAGTTCAATGTCTTCAAGAACCAACCTATGCTGTAACGCATTGAATTGATATCGACTTAGTTATGTTGTGCATCGAAGAATAACAATAACACATGCTTTTGCATGCTTTTCCACACTTCAACTAACTTATTCAGTTGTGTAACTGAAGGGAAATCATTGCCTTAGTTGTTGCATTTGTAAAAAAACATCTAACGTCTAACGTTGTGGATTAAAGAACATGCACGCAATAACTATCCTGTTCCTCTGTGCAATGAAAAGAAAACACCTAATATGTTTCAATGCATTTCATAACATATCTATCTTGTTCCTGATTGCAATGAAAAGACTTAACGTGATTTTGCACGTATTTCTATTTTACAAACCAATATGTGCACAGATTAGAAAACATCACACTAGCATATCTAACTTGTTCCTCGTTGCACTGAAAATACATAACGAGAAAGCATCACAAGAGCTGTCGCTTTTACAGTGCATGCAATGCTCGTTATTTTGTGCAACGAAGAGAATGTGCTGGGTATCCTTTGTTGCGCAATCAAACGTTATGCAACGAAGAATAAAACATATTTAAAATGCACTTTGATGCAGTTCAGTGTTTGCAAGAACCAACCCATTCCGTAGTGCATTGAATAGATAACGACTTAGTTATTGTATGCATTGTGAAAATGCCAGCTCATGTTATGTTTTCTCGTCTTTGCATACAATCAAACGTTAAGCATTGAAGAACAAACCATTTTTAAAATGCACTTTGATTGCAGTTCAGTGTTTTCAAGAACCAACCCATGCTATAACGCATTGAATAGATATCGAGTTAGTTATTGTATGCATTGTGAAAATGACATCTCATGTGATGTTTTTTCGTCTGTGCATACGTTATGCAATGAAGAATAAAACATATTTAAAATGCACTTTGATGCAGTTCAGTGTCTTCAAGAACCAACCTGTGCTGTAACGCATTGAATAGATTTCGACTTAGTTATTGTACGCTTTGTGAAACGACAGCTCATTTGATGTTTTCTCGTCTGTGCGTTGTGCATCGAAGAATAACAATAATAACACATGCTTTTGCATGCTTTTCCACACTTCAACTAACTTATTCAGTTGTGTAACTGAGGGGAAATCATTGCCTTAGTTGTTGCATTTGTAAAAAAAACATCTAACGTCTAACGTTGTGGATTAAAGAATATGCACGCAATAACTATCCTGTTCCTCTGTGCAATGAAAAGGAAACATCTAATATGTTTCAATGCATTTCATAACATATCTATCTTGTTCCTGGTTGCAATGAAAAGACTTAACGTGATTTTGCATGTATTTCTATTTTACAAACCAATATGTGCACAGATTAGAAAACATTACACTAGCATATCTAACTTGTTCCTCGTTGCACTGAAAAGTTATAACGAGAAAGCATCACGAGTTGTCGCTTTTACAGTGCATACAATACTCGTTATTTTGTGCAACGAAGAGATTGTACTGTGTACCCTTTGTTGCGCAATCAAACTTTGTGCAATGAAGAATAAACCATATTTAATATGCACTTTGATTGCAGTTCAGTGTTTTCAAGAACCAACCCATGCTGGAACGCTTTGAATAGATATCGAGTTAGTTATTGTGTGCATTGTGAAACGACAGCTCATGTGATGTTTTCTCGTCTGTGCATACAATCAAACGTTATGCAATGAAGAATAAAACATATTTAAAATGCACTTTGATGCAGTTCAGTGTTTGCAAGAACCAACCCATTCCGTAGTGCATTGAATAGATAACGACTTAGTTATTGTATGCATTGTGAAAATGACAGCTTATGTGATGTTTTTTCGTCTGTGCATACAATCAAACGTTATGCAATGAAGAATAAAACATATTTAAAATGCACTTTGATGCAGTTCAGTGTCTTCGAGAACCAACCTATGCTGTAACGCATTGAACAGATATCGACTTAGTTATGTTGTGCATCGAAGAATAACAATAATAACACATGCTTTTGCATGCTTTTCCACACTTAAACTAACTTATTCAGTTGTGTAACTGAAGGGAAATCATTGCCTTAGTTTGCATTTGCAAAAAAACATCTAAAGTCTAACGTTGTGGATTAAAGAATATGCACGCAATAACTATCCTGTTCCTCTGTGCAATGAAGAGAAAACACCTTATAAGTTTCAATGCATTTCATAACATATCTATCTTGTTCCTGGTTGCAATGAAAAGACATAACGTGATTTTGCATGTATTTCAATTTTACAAACCAATGTGTGCACAGATTAGAAAACATCACAATAGCATATCTAACTTGTTCCTCGTTGCACTGAAAATACATAACGAGAAAGCATCACAAGAGTTGTCGCTTTTTACAGTGCATACAATACTAGTTATTTTGTGCAACGAAGAGAATGTACTGTGTACCCTTTGTTGCGCAATCAAACTTTGTGCAATGAAGAATAAACCATATT
The DNA here is from genome assembly GCA_030378365.1 of Hybognathus amarus. Classification (NCBI taxonomy): domain Eukaryota; kingdom Metazoa; phylum Chordata; class Actinopteri; order Cypriniformes; family Leuciscidae; genus Hybognathus; species Hybognathus amarus. The sequence goes on from JAQIUQ010005231.1 coordinate 155,162, forward strand.
TAATATGCACTTTGATTGCAGTTCAGTGTTTTCAAGAACAAACCCATGCTGTAACGCTTTGAATAGATATCGAGTCAGTTAAGTGTGCATTGTGAACGACAGCTCATGTGATGTTTTCTCGTCTGTGCATACAATCAAATGTTATGCAATGAAGAATAAAACATATTTAAAATGCACTTTGATGCAGTTCAGTGTTTGCAAGAACCAACCCATTCCGTAGTGATTGAATATAGATAACGACTTAGTTATTGTATGCATTGTGAAAATGACAGCTCATGTGATGTTCTCTCGTCTTTGCAGAATAAAACATGTAATATGCACTTTGATGCAGTTCAGTGTTTGCAAGAACCAACCCATTCCGAGTGCATTGAATAGATAACGACTTAGTTATTGTATGCATTGTGAAAATGACAGCTCATGTGATGTTTTCTCGTCTGTGCATACAATCAAACGTTATGCAATGAAGAATAAAACATATTTAAAATGCACTTTGATGCAGTTCAATGTCTTCAAGAACCAACCTATGCTGTAACGCATTGAATTGATATCGACTTAGTTATGTTGTGCATCGAAGAATAACAATAACACATGCTTTTGCATGCTTTTCCACACTTCAACTAACTTATTCAGTTGTGTAACTGAAGGGAAATCATTGCCTTAGTTGTTGCATTTGTAAAAAAACATCTAACGTCTAACGTTGTGGATTAAAGAACATGCACGCAATAACTATCCTGTTCCTCTGTGCAATGAAAAGAAAACACCTAATATGTTTCAATGCATTTCATAACATATCTATCTTGTTCCTGATTGCAATGAAAAGACTTAACGTGATTTTGCACGTATTTCTATTTTACAAACCAATATGTGCACAGATTAAAAAACATCACACTAGCATATTCTAACTTGTTCTTCGTTGCACTGAAAATACATAACGAGAAAGCATCACAAGAGTTGTCGCTTTTACAGTGCATACAATACTAGTTATTTTGTGCAACGAAGAGAATGTACTGTGTACCCTTTGTTGCGCAATCAAACTTTGTGCAATGAAGAATAAACCATATTTAAAATGCACTTTGATTGCAGTTCAGTGTTTTCAAGAACCAACCCATGCTGTAACGCATAGATATCGAGTTAGTTATTGTATGCATTGTGAAAACGACAGCTCATGTGATGTTTTCTCGTCTGTGCATACAATCAAACGTTATGCAATGAAGAATAAAACATATTTAAAATGCACTTTGATGCAGTTCAGTGTTTGCAAGAACCAACCCATTCCGTAGTGCGTTGAATAGATAACGACTTAGTTATTGTATGCATTGTGAAAATGACAGCTCATGTGATGTTTTCTCGTCTGTGCATACAATCAAACGTTATGCAATGAAGAATAAATCATATTTAATATGCACTTTGATTGCAGTTCAGTGTTTTCAAGAACCAACCCATGCTGTAACGCATTGAATAGATATCGACTTAGTTATTGTATGCATTGTGAAACGACAGCTCATTTGATGTTTTCTCGTCTGTGCGTTGTGCATCGAAGAATAACAATAATAACACATGCTTTTGCATGCTTTTCCACACTTCAACTAACTTATTCAGTTGTGCAACTGAAGGGAAATCATTGCCTTAGTTGTTGCATTTGTGAAAAAACATCTAACGTCTAACGTTGTGGATTAAAGAATATGCACGCAATAACTATCCTGTTCCTCTGTGCAATGAAAAGAAAACACCTAATATGTTTCAATGCATTTCATAACATATCTATCTTGTTCCTGGTTGCAATGAAAAGACATAACGTGATTTTGCATGTATTTCTATTTTACAAACCAATATGTGCACAGATTAGAAAACATCACACTAGCATATCTAACTTGTTCCTCGTTGCACTGAAAAGACATAACGAGAAAACATCACAAGAGCTGTCGCTTTTACAGTGCATACAATACTCGTTATTTTGTGCAACGAAGAGAATGTACTGTGTACCCTTTGTTGCGCAATCAAACTTTGTGCAATGAAGAATAAACACATGTAATATGCACTTTGATTTGCAGTTCAGTGTTTGCAAGAACCAACCCATTCCGTAGTGCATTGAATAGATAACGACTTAGTTATTGTATGCATTGTGAAAATGACAGCTCATGTGATGTTTTCTCGTCTGTGCATACAATCAAAGGTTATGCAATGAAGAATAAATCATATTTAATATGAACTTTGATTGAAGTTTCAGTGTTTTCAAGAACCAACCCATGCTGTAACGCATTGAATAGATATCGAGTTAGTATTGTATGCATTGTGAAAAACGACAGCTCATTTGATGTTTTCTCATCTGTGCGTTGTGCATCGAAGAATGACAATAATAACACATGCTTTTACATGCTTTTCCACACTTCAACTAACTTATTAAGTTGTGTAACTGAAGGGAAATCATTGTCTTAGTTGTTGCATTTGTGAAAAACAACATCTAACGTCTAACGTTGTGGATTAAAGAATATGCACCAAATAACTAACCTGTTCCTCTCTGCAATGAAAAGAAAACACCTAAAATGTGTTTCATTGCATTTGAATAACATATCTAACTTGTCCCCCCTTGCAAATGAAAAGACAGCGTAAAATTGCATGCATTTCTATTTTACAAACTAATTTGTGCACAGACTAGAAAACATCACTTAAGCTGTCGCTTTACAGTGCATACAATACTCGATTCTTACGCATCGCAATAAAGTAATAACAAATAAAAAAATGAATTGTATGCTTTGTGCAACGAAGAGATGTGGATTGTGCATTGAAGAAAGTTCTGCATTGAACATAGATGTAGAATATGCACTTTATTGCATTCAAGAACTAAACCCTCCTTAGTGCATTGACTACCTAGTCACAAATAAGCTAGTTATTGTAAGCATTGCAATGAAACAAACAGGTTACCTAACCTGTTTTGTTTCATTGCAATGCTTACAATAACTAACTTATTGTGTTAGAGTGCTAGGTCTTGAACAAATTCGAACAAGGACTTCTTGATGTCTGAACTAAATGCTAAGCCATTTAGAATGTCCACATCTGACCAACTGAACTCATTTCTGGTAAAAGGGTCCTCAAAAGGTTTTAAGCCATAGAAACTTAGTTTCCTTCTGATGTTATATAAGCTGTAGATAGTTTCCTCTTCTGACATGCGTCCTCAAAAGGTTCATAGTTCTGGCCAACGAGTACTAGATGTTAAACTTTCTAAACATATTTATTGACTCCTTTTGATGATATTGAATCCTTGCAAGAGTCCTTATTCTACCTACTGAACATATTAGCCATATGGATTGTTATATCTGATCTATTGAACTCATTTCTAGTCAACGGGTGCTCGATCATTAGGTTGCTATACATTGATGTTTCCTACTTATGATGTTTTATGAGCAGGAACATATTTGACCTACTGAACATATATCTGGCCCATGAGACCTGATCTCTGAACTTTCCATACATAATAGACTACTTCTGATAGGAAGGTACACATTCTAGGAAATATAGAATGTCCATATCTGAGTTATTGAGCTCATATCTGGTAAAAGGGTCCCCAAAAGATTTTATATTATGTTATATTAAACAAGACAGATATTTGACCTACTGGACATATTTCTTTCCCAAGAGTACTTGATCTTGAACTTTCTATACATACTCATAGACTCTTCTGATGCTTCCTAAGCCATATGGGATTTTCATATCTGACCTATTGAACTCATTTCTGGTCATAGGGTCCTTGATCATTAGGTTATATGATGTTTTATTAGCCAAAAACACTGCATGCACCATTAAAAAAATAACACTTCACATGTTTATTTGCACATGCGGTTTCAATAGAATGCATAAAATAACTAACTTGTACAATGAAGAAATAAGCACAGAAACTACAGTATTGTGAAAAGGCATGACTGCAATGCAACGCAACTTATACGTTATAACATTCAGTTGTGCGAGATAACACAACTTATGTGTTATGATTGCAATATACGTTTAAACTTAATCCGATGTGCATTGAAGAGATGGCATTGCTGTTTAATATAACAGGTATGCCATTGATCTAACTGACTAAATGACTTCTGTCACAGTAATAATTAGTTCATTTTAGTGCAATAGTGCAGGTCGGCAGTTTTATACATTAATTTTTTTATTTGCAAATAAAAAAGCGTTTTCTCAGTTGTCAGTATAAATTCTTTTCACAGCAGGAACGAAACAATAAATCAAGATGCATCTTTTCACAGGGGCAATACTTAGATAGTTTATTAATTTGAATTAGTTTATTTGCTATGCATTTTATTGCATTCCTGGTGTGCATAAAACATCTAGTACATGAGATGAAAGCCTAAAGATGAATTGATAACGTTAAATGTGTGCCATGATTAATGGACAATTGCTGCCATCTACTGGAAACCAAACAAAAAATAAAAAATAATGTGATATTTCAACTAAAGCCGCTAGATGGCCATTTCCAAACAGCTAAAGATACACCTAATCATGTTTTTTATTTAGAAATTAGAATATGAGGGAAATAAATAAAATCCCATTAAAATAAAATACATTGGAATACAGCATTTTATGCACAGCAGGAAGATAAATAGCACATGCGTGTGTAATTGCGATTTAGTTCTAGTATGCAATGCCATGAGTGGAGATGATTGAGATCGCTTGTGGAATCTGTGCATATCCGCATGGAAAAAGTCATTTCTCATTATGTGCAACAGTTATAATTCGTGAAAATCTTATGCAATGATGGTCCGTGTACGTTTTGATAGTTTGTTTTTTCGTTTGAAACAAAAAACAAAATAACGAGAAACCACCCTTTTTCGTTTGTCGTTTCAAACCAAAAACAAAGAAACCGTAAAAAAGAGCCGTTTTCCCGTTTTTGGTTCTGAATCCAAAACGAAAAACAAAAAAAAAAAAAAAAAAAATCAAATAACGGTTCAATTTTGTTTTTTTGTAATTCCCTTTTCCATTTTTCCGTTTGAAGAACTACATTAAAATATAGACAGGTTGGCCACGTGACCCGGAAGTAATAGTAAATATGGCCTATCAAAATAAAAGCCAAGCTTTTAGAACGGTCATAATATGCAGCATTAACGTTATACCCATAGAATGTATACCAGAGTAACGTTAGAAGAAGAAAAATCATTGAATAAATAGGCTTATAAAAACCTGGACCGGAATGAATATGTTTAGTAGTTTAATACAGCTATTTAATATCATGCCTATTATCCAGACATCACCAGTCACGTTTAATGAGCGCATTGTTTGGCTCAATACAGTTGGTAATAAAGGTTAGCCCTATAGACTTTTAGCGCTTATAAAAACCTGGACCAGAATGAATATGTTTAGTAGTTTAATACAGCTATTTAATATCATGCCTATTATCCAGACATCACCAGTCACGTTTAATGAGCGCATTGTTTGGCTAAATACAGTTGGTAATAAAGGTTAGCCCTATAGACTTTTAGCGCTATATTATATTATATCATTAAATTTATATTTAATGTGGTTTCCACCGTAATGGACCACTGTTTCCCCTTTCTACCAGCAAGTGGCAGTATTTAAATGACTGACTGTATGGTGTCTTTGGTGACTGTTTTAAATCAAGATTACTGATATAGATGTATTTATTGTTGTTCACTTTATTTGTTTTTTTATTTTATTTGCCTAGTTATCATCATCATCATCATCATTATTATCATCATTATTATCATCATCATCATCATCATCATCATCATCATCATCATCATCATCATCATTATCATTCATCCAGTCCAGAGTTAAACCAGCTTCTGTTTTAACCTGATTCTAACACTGCTATCAGCTTCTTAGCAGCTCAGACCAGGGCCGGTTCTATCCCTTTGGTTGCCCTAGGCGAGATTGATTTTAGCGCCCCCCCCCCTTATTATTAGTTTTATTTTTGGTACGTTTAAGCATCATTTTTTTACGACTTATTTGTTGGCCAGTTGTGGTCTGTGCAATATTAATATTAAAAATTCTAAACCTAAAATTGTGTATTATGTACAGTATGTATGTTATGTATTGTTCTACTATAGTAATGAACATTTTTACAATAATATATTGCATTTTATTGGTGTCAGCCAATGTTGCCCACAGCAACATTACAATAGTGTAGATAAGTGTACAATGTTTTATAATAATAATTTATTCTATAGTGTCCAATCCATTTAATTAATTTAACATATTTAATATTGGGTGCATCCAAGTTAGGCCTATTTTAACTTTTTTAACACAATAGGTACTTTCCCTGGTAATTAGTTACTTTTATAATGATTTAATTCAGTTACTAACTCTGTGAGAATTTGTGAGAAGTAACTGTAACTAATTATTTTTTAAGTAATATGCCCAAAACTGATGATGAGTAATTATTAAACTAAACAAAAATACTCTTATAATCACTCCAAAACTTTAACAAGTTGAAGGATCTGTGATAAATTGTTTATACAATGCTACAAATAACATTCAAGGATATTTCTATCATCCTACATAGCTGCATTGTTTTATCTGTGTAATGTAATATCTTGTAGATAAATTACAATTATTACCTGGCTGCTACAACTAAGGGGGTTTCGGAGTCCCAACTGTTGTGCATTTTAATGTTTAATTCTTTTTTAAATCTAATTTAAATGTTAAATTCATCAATCTGCTGCAATTCAGTGTGCAAATTGAACAAAGAAAAATTCAAACCTCTATTAGTTACAGTGTCTACATTACACTTCAACATAATAGGCTATATTGTAAAACAAATGCAATGAAATATAAAAGAAACTTTCATAATTAGTTTTGTACAAATTTCTATAAGTAAGCTATAGACTTGGAAGCAACTCAACGTCGGCAATTAAGCAAAACAAAACGAATGGGCTGCCGATGTACGAGTTGTATGGGCCGTTAAGACAAAAAATAATAAAAGTAGGCTATGAGAGGTCTCGGCCCAAAAAGCACGTCGGTCACCGGGAATCTCAAGTAGGCTGCTACGCCTGATTTATTGCGTTTGACACTTTATGGCTGAGATGAGAAGGCTAACCTTTAAACTGGACTTTCTTTTTATTTTGTTGCTTTCTCTGTGTTCGTCCCTGTGGACCAGAGGGTTTATTTATACCGCTTCATTTCCGATCAACGCGACCAGCAGCTGAGCACTTGCCCAACGTAACGCAACCCCCGGAAAAGATCAGACAATAATCATCAATTCAGTCTAATAATCAGTAATTAAGTAATTAAACGTGTGGCTGAGGGGCGCCTTAGGATGTCCATCTTTAATAAACGTTTTTCTTTTTTTTCATTCTAACTCTGTGATTTCTCGATCAATGGGGAGTAGCAGAGTAGGTCAAGGGCGACGTCAGAGCGCGCGCCCGCGGCGCCCCCAACACATTTGGCGCCTGAGGCAACCGCCTAGTTCGCCTATAGCAATCGCCGGCCCTGGCTCAGACAACAAACTCACATCAGAAATGTCCTAATGTAGACCATCTGTCCAAAATAATGAGTGTGCTATAATATACTGTGTGAATCTTTCTTCTCTATACACATTCCAGTGTGTATAACATACAAAACTCTGATAGTGTCATGCAAGTGAAGATAATCCAAGTCTTAAAACTTTATTTAGCACATTCATGCTTTCAAAGGCATTGGATGTACAATCACTGACTGCAGAATATTTGTTAAGCCCTAAGGTAAGAAGATTTTACAAGGTCCTCAAAAGAAATTCCAAAAACATTATTACATTACAAAAAACAGGCTGTCAACGCTGATTACATCAGCAATAACTGCAACAAAACGTTTACAGTAACTTTTGAACAGTCCTGCTTATTGACTTGGACGAATCTTTGCCCATTCCTCTGAACAGAACAGCTTCCACTCTTGGATGTTGGTGGGTTTCCTCACATGAGCTTCTGGCTTCCTCATCCTTCCACAACATTTCAATCATTTTAAGGTCATAACTTTTGACTTGGCCTTTCCAAAACATTCACTTTATTCTTCTTTAAGGTATATGGGTAGAAATATTTTTTCACAATATAATATATATAATAATAGTATAAAGTATAAATTGAGTTTGTAACTCCTTTCTGGTACATAGCAGACATTATTAGGCTAATATAGAAGCAATTATAAAAATGATAAATTGAAATAAACTATAATCAGTGGAGCAGTTGCTCTGCAGTCTGGTGGTTTATAATCAATCTGGAATGTAAACAAAATATTTTAAGGTACACATTTCAAAGAAGACTATTACACTTGAATGAATATGAGGTGCGAGCAGTGGTGGAAAGAGTACTGAAAAAACGTACTCAAGTAAAAGTACCATTACATTCCAAAAATGTAGTGTGAGTAGAGTAAAAGTACTTGTACAAAAAACTACTTGAGTAAGAGTAAAAAAGTAGCTTATTTATAAGTACTCAAGAGTAGTGAGTAGTGAGTACTGAGGTGCGGATTCTAATACTTATAATTAACACTGTGCACTACAATTAATACAGTAAAAAAATGCACATACTGTAATTAAAATTATATTTTGTTCTTTGTAAGAAAGATTGAAGAATATCTCATCCATCTTTTAAAATGCATCAAATCAGTACACTCATCACCATTTAAATCATATTTTTTTGGGGGAAATCATTTAAAATTAGGCGAAAAGCCACTGGGTCTGAGCATGCTATTGTTGCACATAAATTACCAATATTCATAACTGTGCAAAGAATTCAAAAACCTTTAGAAACGTATATGACAGTTCAGCATCACACACCAAGAGATGGGTTAAATAGAGAGATAAAAAAAATACCCAATTTCTCTCCAAAACGGTACCAATGTTAGTGTTTTGATAAATGAGAATCACTAATATTATCATATTAGATCAACTAATACACTGAAAAAGGCTAAGATAGTGAGCTAACACAATTATTACACACTTTTATTCCATGTTATTAATTGTGTTAAAATTTAAACGCAAATGCACATTGTTCTAAGGGTGGCATCATCCCTTACATTTTACACGGCTACATTTACTCACATTGTAATGCTGATAATAATATAATTTGAAAGGAAAATTGTGCATTAAATAGGGAAGTTATATCCAGGAAACTTTTACAAAAGAAACAAACAAACAGACTTTGTCTCTGAAGTCTCTGGCGAAGCTGTTTTATCAGCAGCATCCAAAAAAAAAAAAAAAAGAAGCGGAAGTGCACTTGCCAAATGAAGACGGATCGTATAATGGATCAATCAAAAAACGTTGTTTATTAACGAGCTGTGCTAATTTCTTATTAAGAAATGCAGTTCAAGTTAACGACCTGGTGCACTGATTCTGAATCTGGCGGCATGGCGAGCGCGAGACGCGGCAGTGCACAGATCGTGACGCGCGTCTCTCTATAATGTGATTGTGAAGTAAATGGGAGCGGGAATTCACCGCATTATGAACTCGTCACGCAATACCCCCAGCCTCAGACCAAATGTTAGGCCATGTAGACAGGCCAGCCAAATAAATAGGCCTATCATATTAAGCAGAAATGTGAAATACCTTCCCAGCAAGCAATAGCCGTCAATTTCAAAGTCTCGATTATATAGACCCATATAGTCCGGCTATGTGTAGCCCACTTCTAGCCTAAATAACATTAAAATCTGGTTACATGTAATTTTTTTATAAATACTGAGATTACAAAGTGTTTGGCTTAATTTATTTGCCATGTTATATGTGTAGGCTGTGCGTAGACGCGATCTAGCTCTCTAGTAGACGGGCCATTTCCAAGCAAACAATAGCCGTCATTTCACCGTCTCTGTTTTACCCGTATATAGTCCGTGACCCACTAGTCAAAATAACCTTGAATTTGTATACATGTCGTTTTGGCCACAATACATTACGAAATTTATGATATTCCATCATGCAAGCAGATGCAACATTGATTACAAGTTGTTTGGTTTAATTTCTTTCACGTTTTATTCATAGTCAACGTATAGTCACGATTTAGCTCCTAGTCAGACCAGACCGATTTTAGGTGCACTTTGAGTCCAAAGTAAAAAATAAAAAATACAAAATTGAGTTTAAGTCCAGAGTGCATAAGATGGCTGTTATTCCATCATGTTCGCAACAAGATGCCATTCATGGCATGGTCTTTTTTAGCCACGATTTAGCTATGAATTGGACGGGCTATATGTAGTCTACTTTTAGCCAACACTTTGGTAAACATTTTAATTAGCATAATCTTCGTTGTCACATAACATTCAAAGTTATATAGACATTCGACGATAATAATGTATTATCTTTTATTGCAAGTTCTATAAAAAATTCAATTTAAATTCCCAACCGCTAGATGGCACAAGCGAAGCGCTACCGAGATATGACTCCGGGTGACTCGCGACAAGATCTCGCGATAAGCAATTCTGCCATTTTCAAATCACCAGTCGGAGAGCAATATGCGAGCGACACTCAGAAAACCTCAACATTTCTACTTCAAACTTGTAAGTATGTGTGTACTTTTGTACATGTTCATTATTTAATTCTGCTACATTATTTGTTATAATGTGTCGGTACCGTGACATTTTAGCGTTAACATAACAGTATTTTTTGTCCACAGTTACCTACACGTGTAAGTTACTGCAACTGTGTGCCCTTATAATTTATCTTTGTAATTCATGTGGGCATGGAACTATTAAACGTAGTATTATTATTATTATTAAAGATACAAATATATTTTAGTTTTTAGATAAATATATGAAATATGAGTTTTTGATTTAAGGTATGTTTTCAAAGTGCTTTTAATCTTGATTTAAAAGAATTAAGAGATGCAGCATACCTGCAGTATTATGTGAATTTGTTCCAGATATGTGGTGCATAAAAACTGAATGTTGCTTCAAGTTTAGTTGACTTTAGACCTTAATGCACCAGAGAAACGTGGGCGCCGTCATCTGCAGAATATTGTCTTTGAACTTCCGGTTTCGCGGTGGCTCTGTATATTTCTATGACCATAGATATCATATATGACTAGTACGGTAAGCCCTGAACCGCAAGGTGAGAAAAAAAAAAGAAAACTTATCTCGTTATAACGACATATTATGTCGTTTTAACGACATATTAAGTCGTTTTAACAACTTAGTATGTCGTTAAACGACATAATATCTTGTTATAACGACATAATAAGTTGTTAAAACGACATAATATCTCGTTATAACAACATAATAAGTTGCTAAAACGACATAATATCTCGTTATAACAACATAATTAAGTCGATTTAAACGACATAATGAAGTTGTTAAAACGACATAATAAGTCGTTAAAACGACATAATATCTCGTTATAACGACATAATATCTCATTATAACGACTTAATAAGTCGTTAAAACGACATAATTATGTCGTTATAACGAGATATTATGTCGTTTTAACGACATACTAAGTCGTTAAAACGACTTAATAAGTCGTTAAAACAGGGGCGCATTCTATATGCGTTAAGCTATATTTAGCATTCTTATAATGACTTTCTATTGGGAGGACATTGATTAACGTTAAATGAAACGCTCTGCGTTCAAATTCTGGACTCTGGTTTTTGTATACTTTATTATGTGTTTAGAATCATAATAATTATAAGAAATGCACGCACAATTATCCGTGAGCTTGATAAATGTTGCAGATAGGCCTATGTTTTAGGCTACTATCCACAAACAAATTGCATTCAATTGTGCAAACTTCAGAATTGAACGAATGCACTGCAACAACAAAAATAGTTAAATTAATATTATTATTATTCATAAAAATAATAATAATTATTTTTAAAATAATTATTATTATTTATCATCATTATTAGGCTAAATAATAATATTTAATAATAATGAAAGCTTTGCGTTCATATTCTGGACTTAGGCCTATTGGGCATGATTTTTTGTAGTAGGCTATATAGGCTTTCGTATAAGAAATGCACGCATTATCCTTTACTTGATAAATGTTGCAGATATAGTTTAGGCTATCCACAAACAAATTGCTTTCAAATGCATGTGCAAAATTCAGAATTCAACGAACGTGCAGCAATTTGTACAAATATAGACATTTATTGTGTATAAAATACATTTTTGTTTTATTTTGTAGTGATTATAATTTGCGCCTCCATGACGTCTGAGTCGATCTCATTTGAGTAGGATATTCGGCAATTTGCTTAACGTGGAATTTAACGCGTTGAGTTTATATTCTGAGCTCATCAGATTTTGTTGTATAGGTCTACATATACTTTATTAGTATGATTATATACTGTGTTTGGTCTGTAAGTTTGTTAAGGTTTGTATTCATTTCGATATGCCACTAGAGGGCAGAATAAGACCGGGAATTAAAGAACGCATTGTAGATATGTTGACCTACTGTTTTCATAACACTATACTTTTCTAAAACATTATATATTAATGGAAATTAACTTATTTGGCAATTACACCTAGTTTTGTTGTCAGTATTATATATAGGCCTACTATATAGCCTATATATCACTAGCCTATATAGGCAGTGTTGGGGAAGCTACTCTGAAACTAGTTTGTCAAGCTACAAGCTACTCGTAAAGTAGTTTAACTACAGTCAAGCTACCCGTTTAGAAAAGTAGTTAGCTACACAAGTTACAATCAAAAAGTAGCTAGCTACATTGAAACTACTTTTGCTTTTTGTATATTATATATTTTATTTTATATTATTTTATATATTAACGTAGGCCTATATTATAAATAACTGAATAAGTGTCTGAGGAATGTTTTAAGTAAAATATTTAGTGTTTAAAACAAGGCAATGCAATTACGATTTCAAAGAGTTTTGTTTTATTACACACAACACTAAAATATATCTGACTGTTTGTCAAAAGTGCAACAAATAGCCTACAACATTGCATGAACGAAATATACATCCAACGTAAATTGCATGTAGAACATTTTCTCAAAAATACTGATTGAACTTGGACAAATAAGGCCGTGGGTAATTAACATTAGTTGTTTCTCCATCCTCCAAATCTGCCGTCACGTGTTGCTATATAATCATAACATGGGTGTGTCAACCCACTTCTGTACGTCAGTGAACCGTTAGCCGCAAGATGCGTGATTAAATAACAGGTGGCGGTAATGGTAAAAAATGAGTTTGTAATCTAACAAGAAGAAGAATATCCTTGCATCGCGCTGATTCACGCAGGCTCGACAATGTAGCAATGTAGCTTTTGCTCGCGCTACACCGCTACTTGCTACAAAAAGTAGTTAGCTACTGGAAAAGCTACACTGTTTAAAAAGCAACTGAGCTACTGCCAAGCTACTGAAAAATGTAGTTAAGTTAGTAGCTAAGCTACTTGTAGTTAACTACGCCCCAACACTGCCTATAGGCTATTTAATATTTTTAAATCGTACAAAAGTAACATAATAGCCTATTTTGATCCATGGTTTAGTAAATCGTGACCACGTTGTAATAATTTGTTTCCTTGTTTTAATTAAACGAGAGTATACTAATTAGTTCAACAGTGCCAAGATTTACTAAACCAGGGAACGATTTTTATGAATTTGTGGAAACGAATTTAAAGGTTCAATACCTAAGATTGCATATCACTAGAGGGCGCTACATTCAAAACAACAACAACGGCTTTGCTTGATGACGACGTGGAGGAACGCGGAATGATGGGAACTGTTGTTTTCAACTCCACCGTGGATAAATCAGTCAGACGGGAATCGAAAATTAGTTGTCATGGATGAGGTAAAGTTTGATTTCTATAAATGTTGCGTTTAATGACATGCTTGTTTTTCATTAAACTGAAATAGCCGCAAGAAAAGTCAGGTTTAAAAGTAAATTAGTTATCACAGATGTTACTGTACGAGTCACTGGACGAAGCTATGGTGGAGAGGGTTTGAAGTCAAATCGTTGCTAATGGATCCTGACTTCGCCCTATGCTGCAATATGCATTTAGTTTTGTATTCATTTACAGAAATCAGCTGCTTGACAATTACTGATGTTATTAGATTTTTCAGGTGATATTCTCAATTCAGTGAACAGATGTTCTGATGTAAAATTTTCAGACTGCAGACTCAGCAACGATTGTATTTAATTGTACAGTACAATCATAACATAGAACAGACATTATCTTCCTTTCATGATGAGAAAGTGCGCGTCCGGTGTGCGATACTGGACTTTGTCCTCAGACGTGGCGCGGCTCTTCTCATCCGGTGTGCGATACTGGACTTTGTCCTAGACGTGGCGCGGCTCTTCTCGTCCGGTGTGCGATACTGGACTTTGTCCTAGACGTGGCGCGGCTCTTCTCGTCCGGTGTGCGATACTGGACTTTGTCCTAGACGTGGCGCGGCTCTTCTCGTCCGGTGTGCGACCCCCTTTACAGCCAACAGTTCACATTCCGAGAATAATTGAAAAGAATAATGCACCAGAATGTGCACCATTCCATTACAAATGCGCGAAACAAGTTGACGTTTGTTGCTTGATAGACGCAAACGCACAACTACAACTTCCGCATTTATCCAGGACTACACGTAGTACGAGCGGAAACTGAGGTAACGCGGATATGACGCGATTGACTGGCGACTCCCAGCTCACCCCTGCTCACACGCCCCGTTTCCTTGGTTAAAATCTCAATTTACTCGTGATTTTAAACATAGCTTGAAACATTTGGAATATTGTAAGTTATCATCTTAACTAAATATATAACACTGGCCTTGTGATTTTGGGATATTTTAATGCAAAAATCTTAGGTATTGTACCTTTAATTCGTGGCCACCCTAAATGAGAGAACGAATTTTAATAATTCATGGGATGCTGGGAACGAAATGTTAATCTGTAGGCTATATTACAATATTTTTTTGTCTTCATGTCATGAGAGGGGCTCAGTGCAACAGCCTTACCCATTTATCTATTAATTTATTTTCGAATGGTATATAGGCTAGACTATAGTTCACCTTTTGCTGCACTACCATGTTTGCGTAGCCTACATCCCCGTGCTTTCTGAATTATTACAACGTGGTCACGATTTACTAAACATGCATGGATTGAAATATTATATTGTTACTTTTGTACGATTTATAAATAGTAAATATAGTGATATGTTATGTATAATAAAGTGGTGTAAAGATTGAGACGTTTTTAAATAGCCCTCAATCAGGGCCGTGTGGTGCGCCTAGCTGGGCACTTTACCTCAAAAGGCCCCCTATGTCAATACAAAATGTACATCAATTAAATGACAGCGTCTCTTCGCGTTTGCCTAACTTGTAATAATAATACATCTATCAGCTTTCTTACCTTTACAGGCATGAAAACGGGTCACGGTGAAAAAGTGAGAAGGTGTTATTACCCCTAGGGAGATCCGGGGGCATGGCCCCCGTAAGAATTTTTTTAATATTCCATATTTTAAAGCATCAATCTGATGCTTTTTAAGTTGCGTTTTTGGCCAACCTGGGGAGAGTTGGAGAAACTTAACTTTAGCATGAGTCAAATAGAGTTAGCTTTATGATCATAGACTAGCCTAACCTATGACAAAAAAAATCTATATAAAGACTTTATCTATATAAACTAGATTAGTGGGTAACTCAGCAGTAACATTAAGTCTACAATAATCATAAGTGCACAATAATTGTATAAAATCTAAACATTTAGTGGAAAAAATAAAAATTATTTAGTGGGGAACAGATAAGAGACACTAAATCTGTTAAAACGTTTTCATGTATTAAGTTTAGCAGAACTGCTTCTTCCTTGATTTTGCGCAAGCAACTACACGTACCAAGGTCCTTTTGTTTGTTAGCGTCTCCACTTCTAATAATATTAGCCTACTCGACATTCTCTGTAAACGATTCGCGCTACGGTAGTATTTTTCGACAAGGCAGAACAAATCGTTAGAACACCTGCTCCGTCTGACTCAGCGCTGCTAGTCATCACCATGATGTTCTCACAACAAAACTTTCGATCCCTGGAACATTTTGAATTGTAGCTTAACGTCTAGCGTCATTGTCTTTCTATAACTTTCTTTTTGCAAAACGTAGCCGGGCGTTTAAAAAATGTATAACATATTTGCGCTTACTTGTTGTGGTTGGTCCAACTCTTAACTCTGACAGATTGGGGAGGGGGGAGTGAGTGGTCATAATCTTTATTTCTTTATAATTTATTATTATTGTTATTATTGTTAGATTAGTGCTCATAATGAGTTATGTATGGTCTTTCAACAATTTCAAGTTAATAACATAGCAATTTACGCAAAATATTTTTTAAGCTTGTTATGTGGTGCCCCCCAAACGGTTGTGAATGGTTGGTGCCCCTGCGCACTGGCCCAGTGCCCTTTTCAGTTAAAATATAGAAATATAGCTAGGCTATATTTATAATACAGTTGAAATATAGCTTTTCAGTTGCATTTAATAGGCAAGTTTGCCAAAGGGCTAGACATGTTTTTAATTAAGTTCATTTAAAGCATAATTTAATAAAAAGAACAGACTTTTATTCAGAATCACCCCAAAATAATTATATTTTCATTTCTAGCAACTGTAATTTATACATTTATTCCAGATATTATTTTCAAAGTACAAACAGAAAGCAAGTAGCCTACAAAGACATTTTATGTCTTAGCGGTATCTGAGCGGGATTGGTTTTTACCGGTGAGCGATTCATCAGTGGAGCGTTCGCTTGGGACGCGAGTGGAGCGCACGCGCATAGAGGAAATATTGAGCTGAGCGTTTACCGTTTCGCTTCGCTCAAATGCTCTGCTATCCACAAACAAATTGCTTTCAATGATGTGTGCAAAATTCAGAATTCAACGAATGCAGTGCAACAACAACAATAGTTAAATTAATAGACTACTATTAGGCCTAATAACTTCGCAGACAGTAGTGGTGGTGCAAGCCAAGTCAAGTAAAGCAGAGTTTCTGATCTGGCCAATAATGACCAAGCTCATGAACCAAAATAGGCTATCTGCGATTAAATGAGTTGTAAAGTTAACAAATAAACCAAATATAATAGATAGCCTAAACTATAAAGCTGGCTGAGAGAGCAATAGGCCCACTGACAACAAAACTATAGAGTAATTGCCAAATAAGTTAATTGCCATTAATATGTAATGTTTTAGAAAAGTAGGCTATATGAAAACAGTAGGTCAACATATCTACAATGCGTTCTTTAATTCCCGGTCTTATTCTGCCCTCTAGTGGCATATCGAAATGAATACAAACCTTAACAAACTTACTAACAGACCAAACACAGTATAATCATACTAATAAAGTATATGTAGACCTATAGGCCTACAACAAAATCTGATGAGCTCAGAATATAAACTCAACGCGTTTAATTCCACGTTAAGCAAATTGCCGAATATCCTACTCAAATGAGATCGACTCAGACGTCAATAAATGGAGGCGCAAATTATAATCACTACAAAATAAAACAAAAATGTCTTTTATACACAATAAATGTCTATATTTGTACAAATTGCTGCACGTTCGTTGAATTCTGAATTTTGCACATGCATTTGAAAGCAATTTGTTTGTGGATAGCCTAAACTATATCTGCAACATTTATCGTTCAAGGATAATTGTGCGTGCATTTCTTATAGGCTACGACAGCCTAAATCATAATAAAGTATAGCCTACTACAAAAAATCATGCCCAATAAGTCCAGAATATGAACGCAAAGCGTTCATTATTATTCAATATTATTATTTAGCCTAATAATGATGATAAATAATAATTATTATTTTAAAAATAATTATTATTATTTTTATGAATAATAATAATATTAATTTAACTATTTTTGTTGTTGCAGTGCATTCGTTGAATTCTGAAGTTTGCACAATTGAATGCAATTTGTTTGTGGATAGTAGCCTAAAACATATCTGCAGAATTTATCAAGCTCACGGATTATTGTGCGTGCATTTCTTATAATTATTATGATTCTAAACACATAATAAAGTATACAAAAACCAGATAAGTCCAGAATTTGAACGCAGAGCGTTTCATTTAACGTTAATCAATGTCCTCCCAATAGAAAGTCATTATAAGAACGCTAAATATAGCTTAACGCATATAGAATGCGCCCCTGTTTTAACGACTTATTAAGTCGTTTTAACGACTTAGTATGTTGTAAAACGACATAATATCTCGTTATAACGACATAATTATGTCGTTTTAACGACTTACTAAGTCGTTATAATGAGATATTATGTCGTTATAACGAGATATTATGTCGTTTTAACGACTTATTATGTCGTTTTAACAACTTATTAAGTCGTTTAAACGACTTAATTATGTTATTATAACGAGATATTATGTCGTTTTAACGACTTATTATGTCGTTATAACGAGATATTATGTCGTTTTAACGACATACTAAGTCGTTAAAACGACTTAATATGTCGTTAAAACGACATAATATGTCGTTATAACGAGATAAGTTTTCTTTTTTTCTCTCACCTTGCGGTTCAGGGCTTCCGTAGACTAGATACCCTATTGGCCGCTGGAAAACAAGAAATCCGGCCGCCATTTTGAACCGGTCGTGTTCCTAGTCTCGTTGCGTGGCAGCAGATCAGATGTCAGAGCACTGTGGAGCATTTTCCCGTTCTAATCGCCGGACCACCGAACATAGGGCTTTTCACAAGTAAGTCTTAACATAACCGTACTATTGGTTGTATTTTGTGAATAGAATATTACCAGATAATCAAGAAGGAGCAAGGATATTTGCTATTACTGTACTGAAATCGTTGTGAAATGCTGTTTACTGCATTCGCCGGTGTTCACCCGGCATGGAGAGGTGGGGTAACTGTTAAAGTAATAACTACAAGAGCGTCTAGGTTATCAGATAAGCATTCAACTGCCCTGTTGTATAGGTTATTTGTGTTTGCGCACATCAGGAAGCAACGTAATATACACGCATGATAGCGATGCGCAAATTTAGTTACCCCTCCAACCTCTAGTTTTACTGATAACCTATATCTTATCACATGCGATTTGGCTATTGATATTACAGAAGTCCTGTGGTAAAATTACATTAACTTACTCCATCTACCCTTGTAAAGTTAATCCGAATAGGGCTTTAGTCTCGACATTTTCCCCTCCCACATTCACATACAATAATAATAGGCTTAATGTTGTCCGACTCCGAATTTAATTTTTAGAAATTACTGATGCAAACACGTTGAAAAGCTTTTTCACAGTTTTTATTACAGGTGGCTGCGTTCTCTGTGTGAATGAAAGTGTGTGTGTGTGTGTGTGTGTGTGTGAGAGAGAGAGAGTGTGTGTGTTCGCGTGTATGTGTGTGCGATCATAAATTGTTTCTTCTACTTATTTAAATATCTTACTTTACTACTACTATCTGTTTCTGCTTCTTTATTATATTTATAGTGTGTGATTTATAAAATACATTATATCCTTCATCACACATATTGTGTCTGGTCACTGTATATCTTATATCATAATATTATATTACTGTTAAACTTACTATGGATATTAAAATACGCCGAACCACGTGTCCTGTATCATAGCTACATGAATGACCTTTGCAGCAAAAAAAAAAAAAAAACGCGTGAAAATCAGTTCAGTATTCAGTGAGATATGATTAATTTAATGCGCTGACAGCTCATTTCACCTGCCATTCAGATTACACTGAGCGGAGCGGATGACCGGTTTAAGATGGCGGCTCTAATTCTCGTCCGTGCCAATAGGCAGTAGCAGTCAATAGGGCGTCTACCTATATGATGTCTATGTCTATGACAACGCTGCGAGGAATAATTAGCTGGTGAAGTGGATTTACTTATTGTAGAGTTAACAAAAGGTATCATGAGCATTGTAATGTTTATCATAAGCAATGTAAAGCGGATATCTTAACAAATGTCGACCGGGAACTTTTTTACGAGCAGTTCATTCATACCTATGCAAGATCACTGTCAAAATACAGAGGCAAAAGACAACGAGCGCAGCACTGAAAAGGGGCGGTGCTACATAGGGTCTATAGTGCATCACAGTCCCGCCCACAGCCGGTGCCGGAAGTAAAAATTCAATGCAATTTCTCCATTGACATTTGGGATATAAGCCATAAAAACGTAACCATACATGGTAGACTTAAAACCAGCTACGGCTGTACTAAGTGATTGTATATGCTCATATAAACGCCAAAAGATCATGGGGCACTAACCTTGTTTTAAGATAAATCCCTTTTATTTGCGATGTATTGGATAAGTACTTCATTACCCACAATCCTAAACAATCCCACAGTGATACATCTGATTGGTGGAAGTCGTGTCACGTGTCTGAAACCCCGCGAAGGCGCTTGAAGACTGACGATCGCGTAATGACGTAGGGCTAAGTTCATTGGCCGCACCTCAGAGACGACCCCGCGCCATTGGATGTACAGTAGCCACAGCAGAGCCAATGAGCGAGCCTGATGCTCAATGTTTTAGCATGTGCATAAGCTTCAGTAAATCGAGGAAAAGGAGTTTCCCTGCACATTCAGTATATAAAATTCACAGGAGGAAAAAGTTCACACGGCCGTCGTCAGATTTGGAAGTCACTCAAAAGGCTGTTTCACGGTGGCTTTCAGTTGACTTCAGTGAGGCGCGGTGGCTTATGGGAGGAGTAGTTCCTTTGCTCGGAAATGAAAATATGTACACAGGCTTGTACCTTCGACTTTTTTTGGATTTTCTTTTCGTTTTTTCACTCGAAATGATACGTTGTATGCTTATGAGTTCAGCCGTAGCTGATTATCCTCAGACATGCTCTAATACTCTTTAGATATGGATTTTACAAAATGTCAATGGGAGAAATGAATGGGAAATTTACTTCCGGCACCAGCGCTCTCTCGGGCTGTGGGCGGGACTGTGATGCTCTATATGGGGACAGAAAAGTACTGTCCCAGATGACCTGTTCTGGATGGTTCATAATGCATCAGAAAATTGTAAATTTACTTTAGCCATAAAACATTCAATGCTTTAAAAACCAGCAGTCATATTTGAAATCAATTCTTTGACAAACAGATCTGCAGTGTAAAAACCTCTGAACTTTCATGATGTGATCCACTTTATTGGATTTAAAGACAATAGGTTTATTGCAAATTATCTGGCACAGTAATACATATACAGAACAGAACACTTTGTCAGTTATTATCGAATGTCTTGTTACCAAAATAAAAATTAAAAAAAATGTTTGTTTTCAACAGAATAAAGAAACCCATACAGGTTTGGAATCACGTGAAGGTGAGTAAACGATTACATGATTTCATTTTTAGGGAATTACCTCTTTAAAGGGATAGTTCACTTTGAAATTAATTTTTGATATGTTTTAACTTACGTCAAGGGCATCCAAGATGTATGTGTCTTTGTTTCCGCAGTATTTTCAATTTTGATATTTTTAGGTTAAACCGTTCTTGTCTGTCAG
Organism: Hybognathus amarus; assembly: GCA_030378365.1. Classification (NCBI taxonomy): domain Eukaryota; kingdom Metazoa; phylum Chordata; class Actinopteri; order Cypriniformes; family Leuciscidae; genus Hybognathus; species Hybognathus amarus. The sequence goes on from JAQIUQ010005231.1 coordinate 176,525, forward strand.
TCATATAATGGAGGTCCATGGTCACCACCTCAAAGAGCATGCACAGAGAAGTCCACATTAAACATGATTCAATGACTCGTAAATGTAAGTACACATTGATGGCCTAAGACACGAAACGAGCGGTTTGTGTGAGAAAATGAACAGTATTTATATATCGTTTATACCTCTTGTAACCACGCTACTTCAAGTGATCTGAGGAGCGAGGGCGCTTTGTGGCTGTGATTACAAGAGGTAAAAGCGATATGAAATACTGTTCGTTTTCTCACACAAACCGCTCGTTTTGTGTCTTAGGCCATCAATGTGTACTTACATTTACGAGTCATTAAATCATGTGTAATTTGGACTCTGGGCATGCTCTTTGAGGTGGTGACCATAGACCTGCACTATATGACTGACAGACAAGAACGGTTTGACCTAAAAATGTAAAAATTGAAAATACTGTGGAAACAAAGACACCTACATCTTGGATACACTTGAGGCAAGCTAGAACATATCAAAAATTCATATCAAAGTAACCTATATCCCTTTAAGTATCTTTATATGTTCATTAAAGATAATTGGGTAAGTGATAAAGAAGTATCTAAAATTGAGGGAATAACTAAATAATAATTATTGAATAAGTATTTCATGTGGTTGGCTGCAAAGCAAATCTGAAACTTAAAAAAGACTTCCTTTAACGTTCATTCTTAAATGTCAGTCTTTAACCGCAATTGTTAATCAACCTAATTTGTATTATATTTTAGTGTTTTCACAAAATCCCTCATGTCAAAATTCAACATGAAGGGCGGTGGTCCACTGCAGAAGGAGGCTTTTGAAAACACTGCATTGTTCTCAGGCATTAGAGGTATGTGTGTCTGTGTGCGCTAGGGTACACATTGACTAAAGAGCTTATTTCAGGTTTTAGGCTAAATAATATATACATATATATATATATATATATATATATATATATATATATATATATAGAGAGAGAGAGCGATGACTGCGGCTGGAGTGCCCGCTTAAGCCTCTGGGGGGCACTCCTTCCTAGTTTATTGTTTCATTCATGTTTCCCCTTGGACTCCTTATGTTTTATTATGTTCAGCTGTTTGTCATTACCTGTGATTGTGTTCCTGATTTAAACCTCAGTTTTCCCTGTGTCCCTTGCGAAGTCTTGTGTTTCCCTGGACTCTTGACCCTTGCCTGTATTCTGGACCGTCTACGAAACTGTGCTGCCTGCCTCGACCATTGTCTGTTTAGACCTAGAGTATTTGGATTGTCCCTTTGTTTTACTGTTTGCCTGAGTTTATGTCTGCTTCTAATAAAGTCCTGCGCATGGATCCGACCGTCTCTGTCCGTACGTTACAGAAGACTTCGCCGCATGAGGATCCAGCAGACTTTCAGCATCTATCCGCCGTGGTCAAGACCCGAGCTTCAATGCTAGACTCTCATAGTTATCAGCTGGCGAGACTAACTTCTCTCCTCGAGGAACTAGCAAGCTCCGTGCAATCATGGTCTCCGCAGAGCTCAAGCACAGCGGCTAATCAAGCCCAAACTCCCGCTGCACCTGTTCCACCGCAACCAGTGTGAGTACCGAATCCTGTTATACCAGTATGCCATTTCCCGAGAAGTTTAATGGCTCACCTGAAGCGTGTGAAGGATTTCTTCAGCAGTGCAGTTTATATATGAAGCATCACCCCCAGTTTTACGCCTCGGATAACGACCGGGTTTCTTTCATCTGCTTACTGTTAACTGGAAAGGCTCTCGAGTGGGCAGGCACGTTTTGGGAACCAGGTCGGATGTCGTTTCCTTCTTTCGACGTGTTTACCGCCCTGTTCAGAAAGGCTTTTGAACTCCCCGCAGAAAAGGAGGGTCCCGAGGAAGAACTGCTCTTTTCCCTGCGCCGGGGAGGTTCGTATGCGGTGAATTTCTCTCACTCCCTCCGCACGCCGCCTAAGCCTCAGCTCGCTAAACTGTTTGATCCTCCCTTAAGGACCGTCAGAGGAGCTTCTAAGCACATCGTTCCTGCCAAACCCACTCATCGCGTCGGACCCCTCGAGCCCGTATCCCGCACTGGCCCTGTTAGAAGTGTTGTTCCAAAGACAGCGGAGGTGTCGCGGGTCGAATCGGAGTTTAAGCGCGTGCCAGCTGACTCGGAGTGAGTCAAGTGAGTCCAGTGATGACTCTGCAGTTCAAGTGAGTGATGACTCTCCAGTTCAAGTGAGTGATGACTCTGCAGTTCAAGTGAGTGATGACTCTGCAGTTCAAGTGAGTGATGACTCTGCAGTTCAAGTGAGTGATGACTCTGCAGTTCAAGTGAGTGATGACTCCGCAGTTCAAGTGAGTGATGACTCCGCAGTTCAAGTGAGTGATGACTCCGCAGTTCAAGTGAGTGATGACTCCGCAGTTCAAGTGAATGATGACTCCCAGTTCAAGTGAGTGATGACTCCCCAGTTCAAGTGAGTGATGACTCCCCAGTTCAAGTGAGTGATGACTCCCCAGTTCAAGTGAGTGATGACTCCCCAGTTCAAGTGAGTGATGACTCCCCAGTTCAAGTGAGTGATGACTCCTCAGTTCAAGTGAGTGATGACTCCTCAGTTCAAGTGAGTGATGACTCCTCAGTTCAAGTGAGTGATGACTCCTCAGTTCAAGTGAGTGATGACTCCTCAGTTCAAGTGAGTGATGACTCCTCAGTTCAAGTGAGTGATGACTCCTCAGTTCAAGTGAGTGATGACTCCTCAGTTCAAGTGAGTGATGACTCCTCAGTTCAAGTGAGTGATGACTCCTCAGTTCAAGTGAGTGATGACTCCTCAGTTCAAGTGAGTGATGACTCCTCAGTTCAAGTGAGTGATGACTCCTCAGTTCAAGTGAGTGATGACTCCTCAGTTCAAGTGAGTGATGACTCCTCAGTTCAAGTGAGTGATGACTCCTCAGTTCAAGTGAGTGATGACTCCTCAGTTCAAGTGAGTGATGACTCCTCAGTTCAAGTGAGTGATGACTGCTCAGTTCAAGTGAGTGATGACTCCTCAGTTCAAGTGAGTGATGACTCCTCAGTTCAAGTGAGTGATGACTCCTCAGTTCAAGTGAGTGATGACTCCTCAGTTCAAGGCTGCGTTCGGAATCGCATACTTCCCTACTATATAGTAGGCGAAAAGAGTAGGCGAGCGAAAAGTACGTTCGAATCCTCAGTATTCATAAAAGAGTAGGCGAGAATTACCTGGTTGACGTACTAATTATCGCGAGATGTGGACGATAGTGCGTTCGAAAATGCCTACTTTCCTACTATATAGTAGGCGAAAACAGTACGTGAAAGAAGCAGTACGTTCGAAACATCAGTATTCCTAAAAGAGTAGTCGAGAAGTTCCCGGATGATCTCCTGCTTTCGCCCAGATTTTTGAGTGCTTGTCCGATTGTACTCATCTATCCCAGGAGGCAACGCGAGAGGATACGTCAATATCAACATCGCGGAGATCAGCGGGGGTTTTGAAATGTGAGTAAACACGGTTCTTTGTGTTTAAATCGTATGTGTTAAACTAATTTAGAGTAAACGTTTTAACTGTTGAAGGTGTAAAGGAGTTAGACAGTATAGTATTGTTGTGATTTTGCTGTAAACACATGTTTTATTATGTACAGCTAGTTAACAGGGGAGCTCCAGTAAGTAACGTTACACGTAAAGTTACGTTTCTAAAGTGGATTTACATAACCATACACCTTGAACACGCTGATTTAAAATGTCTATTTACATCAGGAAGGAAAATATTGTAGATGAGCACATCCCAACATGAAAAATACATCTGAGTGTAACGTTGTGTGTACTATTATGTAGGATAATATTGAGGAACATTTAAGTTGGATTAAAAGTGAGTTAACACATCAACCTCAGTATGTAAATGCAGTGTTGAGCTCGTAATGTGAATCTTGTCTGTATGTTACAGGGACAGGTGGAGAGAGGCTCATGATGCTGAATGCTATCATCAAAGGCTTTGAGAGAGTATAGTACAGAAATGGATAACAAAATCTATTCAATATTAAAGGTATTGAAGGTCAGAATTTTATAAAAACTTTTTACCATATTTGTTTAAACTTTCTATATATATATCAATGCATAATTAAAATCTAGGTACTCTGAAAAAAAAAGAGTATAAAAATCGAGTGACTCTAGACCGTTTAATGTGCACTAAAGGCAGCTCATTAGTTCGAACCGGGACGAATCAATGGGACGAAACAATTGGCTTAGGCGACTGTCACTCTCTCGCAACCATGGCAACCACCCTTTTGCCACACAGGACCTGCCCACTTGTGCGTATCCAGATCGTACCTGTTCGCGTGCTTGTTTGAGCTTGAAGATGCAAAACCCGACGCAGGTTCTCTTGTCTAAAAAGTGCTCCTTGCCCTGCACTTCGACTACCCCGTCCTCGGCCTCTACTTCCTCGGACCCTAATAGCAAAATCCTCTGCTTTGCCCTCGACCACGGATCTGTCCTCGAGCTGACGATGCGGTACTTGCTGTCTTATACTGTCTATGGGTAACTTACTTGTCTCGGGTGTGTAGTCCTCATCAGAATCAACAATGCTTTCATCAAGCAAACTCTTACATGCAGAACACCATATGTAATGAATCTTACATGAAATTCCTCTTCATCACAGTGTAAATGATGGCAATGGAAAAACGTGTATCATGCAACCTGTTTTTAGCTTTGCCTTATAGATAACTAACTAGCTCGTTAGCGAATCAATATTGTTAGCTTTACCAATATCAATATGCTAGCTTGATAGAGAGTAATAAAATCCAACTTATTTGTTTATCTTCATAATGATAGTTAGATTTTTTATTTACATGTGTTTCTGACATGATGTCACTACATGCACTTCTTCCTCCCCTCTCCGCTCGTCTCAGGTAAATAATGCGTCTTCAGCTCAGCTGTCGGAGTTGCGCGTTCATGTGTTTTGGGGGCGTGGGTTTGGAAGGAGCCAAGAAGGGAGGGGGTGAAGTGAATGGAAATAATGAGCTGTCTTTAAAACAGTCGTGAGAGGTCTACAGACACTCGATTTTTATACTTTCTTTTTCAGAGTACTTAGATTTTAATTATGCATTGATATATACAGAAAGTTTAAAGAAATTTGGAAAAAAAGTTTTTTTTTCAATTCTGACCTACACAACCTTTAAGTTCTAGTTTATTTGGATGATTGTAATTTCAAACCGAGAAATTACAACACTTTTCTGAGTCTTGATTTCTGTGCGTTTGCTGCAGAGCTTTTGTGGAGGAGCAGGACCTGCAAGGAAAGATGATGGCAGCATTTGTTGGGGGAAAAAAAGGTTTTAGGGATTTTACTCAAACATAAAGTAAGGTAATTTTTAATACATAAATCAAATGACATTGTGCTGTTAAAATGATTGCTTTTGTGTAATGTTTTTGTATTTTTGTAGGATCTGAAATGTCTGCAGACTGGTGTGAGCACTGAGGATGAGGAGCCCAGAGCTGAATCCTGGAAGTGGTGCCATAGATGAGTCCCTCCATCACTCCACCTGGCCTTATGAGTCCCTCCATCGCTCCATCTGCCCTTATTGCCTCAGATTGTGAAGCGCAGCAACAAGCTCCGGCACGAAGGCACAGTCCCCTCTGGTGAATTCAGCAGAATAAAGCCGCAGAATGGGAACCGCTGTGTTGAGTACGGCAGTAGGATGTGGTGTTCAGCGGCTGTAAATACATGCTTGTAGTTTGAATAAAGCTTTGTTTTATTGTTGACTTGTATATGCATTTGTTTATTGTGATGGTTACTTTTATTTGTTCTTTTACTCATTTATTCATGTTTCTTATTGTTATCAGTATATAAAATATAATTATTTAGTTAATGTATGCATTAATTCATCGATTGACTGACAATTGAGATGTTTCACTGCATTTAGCAATATAAATGTATTCATGCATAACTGTCATATGACAAAACAAATTACATTTTGCTTGTTTTAATAAATTATATTTTTAGTATATAAAAAGGTTATATAATTAAGTATTGGTCAGCATTTAATATTATTATTTGTTTTTAAGTTTTGGGGTGGGCTAACAATGCAATTCATTCTGAAGTAATATTCATTTTTAAGCAGTGATACTTACATTTTTCGAGTATAAAATCAACAGTTTTCTCCAAAGGAGAGGTCTTCTGCCGCCCGTCTCCTTTGTGCAGACATTGCAAACGGAGGGGAAAACTGTTCCAGGTTGTGCTGTTGAGTTACTGATGTTATGAAGTGTTAGTGCACCTGTCGCTCATATCATTTAAACTTGGAAACTTATTAAATTCTAGATCATGGAGAGATACCATAGTTGTATAACAATAATAATGACAAAACAGAAAACAAAGTTCATTGGTTTGTGTACATCATAATAAGATATTTATACACTGGAAAAAAAGAACAAAATAAATATCTTTAAAAAATTCATCATAATAGGCTACATTAATTTTTTATGTTTAAGTCTGAGGGATGAAACGAGGTAAATTAATCAAGAAAAAGAGGAAACTTAAGGGAGAAACTTTTTGGGTATAAAATAAAGAAATTAACATTCAAGAGATGACGATTTTTGGGTTTCTTAATAAAAAAATATATCGTCAAGGATAAAACTGTGGGTCACATTAGTAGGGTTTAAAATATAACAACTTAAATCAACGTTTTCACAAAATAAATGGGCAGCTGTTTCTTCAACAATACCACAACAAAATGAGCACGTTTCATTAATATCAAGATATTTATAGATAGATGAATTAAACGTGTCGTTCATATATTTTAAGGTGTTGCGCTTGTGATAACGCGTCGTAGTAGGTCACATGATAACGTCAACATGGCAGATGTCCGGTTCGCATTCATACTCAACGAGATTTGGTTATAAAGTAGCTACTCTTTCAGCACTCGTTGAGTAAGTACTTATTGAAATTAAGTACCTACTCATTGAGTATGCGATTCCGAACGCAGCCCAAGTGAGTGATGACTCCTCAGTTCAAGTGAGTGATGACTCCTCAGTTCAGCTGAGTGATGACTCCTCAGTTCAAGTGAGTGATGACTCCTCAGTTCAAGTGAGTGATGACTCCTCAGTTCAAGTGAGTGATGACTCCTCAGTTCAAGTGAGTGATGACTCCTCAGTTCAAGTGAGTGATGACTCCTCAGTTCAAGTGAGTGATGACTCCTCAGTTCAAGTGAGTGATGACTCCTCAGTTCAAGTGAGTGATGACTCCTCAGTTCAAGTGAGTGATGACTCCTCAGTTCAAGTACGTGATGACTCCTCAGTTCAAGTACGTGATGACTCCTCAGTTCAAGTGAGTGAGTCGTACAGCCCAGGGAGTGTGTCTAGCCCTGTGACACGCCGCCGCAGGAAGAGGAGAAGGAGGACTCGATTCGGTCTCGCCAGGCTCCTCTGCGCCTCGCCCTGCCTGCGCCACCTCTGCGCCTCGCCCTGCCTGCGCCGCCTCTGCGCCTCGCCCTGCCTGCGCCGCCTCTGCGCCTCGCCCTGCCTGCGCCGCCTTGCCCTGCCGGCCCCGCCGCTGCGCCTCGCCCTGCCGGCCCCGCCTCTGCGCCTTGCCCTGCCGGCCCGCCTCTGCGCCTCACCCTGCCGGCCCCGCCTCTGCGCCTCGCCCTCCGGCCCGCCTCTGCGCCTCGCCCTGCCTGCACCCCTCAAGCTCCGGAGGACCTTTCCTGAACCCGTTTACCACCCAGGGGTTCCTCCCGTGAATTTCCCCAAGTATTTTTTTGGGGGGGCACTAGGTACTCTTCGGGGGCCATGGAGGCGACGCTCACATGGACCTCACCTGAGTCTGTGAGGGCCATGGAGGTTATGCTGACGTGGACCTCGCCTGAGTCGGCTCCACCCTCGTCTCTGCCTGAGCCTGCTCCGCCCTGGCTGCCATCACGTCCTGCTCCGCCCTGGCCTTCAGCTCGTCCTGCTCCGCCCTGGCCTTCAGCTCGTCCTGCTCCGCCCTGGCCTTCAGCTCGTCCTGCTCCGCCCTGGCCTTCAGCTCCGCCCTGGCCTTCAGCTCCGCCCTGGCCTTCAGCTCCGCCCTGGCCTTCAGCTCCGCCCTGGCCTTCAGCTCCGCCCTGGCCTTCTGCTCCGCCCTGGCCTTCTGCTCCGCCCTGGCCCTCGCCTCGTCCGGCTCCGCCCTGGCCCTCGCCTCGTCCGGGCTCCGCCCTGGCCCTCGCCTCGTCCTGCTCCGACCACGCTCTGTGGCCCAGGCCCGCCTTGGCTACTTCCTGGTCCCGTTCCCCTGCACGGGCCTGGCCCTCCGTCCCTCCTCCAGGATCACCTTCGCTCTGCCCCCGGCCTGGACCGTTTTAGGAGCGTGTGGAAGCCGCTCCTTAGAGGGGGGTTATGTGACGATCTGCGGCTGGAGTGCCCGCTTAAGCCTCTGGGGGCACTCCTTCCTAGTTTATTGTTTCATTCATGTTTCCCCTTGGACTCCTTATGTTTTATTATGTTCAGCTGTTTGTCATTACCTGTGATTTAAACCTCAGTTTTCCCTGTGTCCCTTGCGAAGTCTTGTTACACTGTAAGCGTGCAATTCCGAGCGTTATTCCTTGTTCTGTTTCTCTGTGTTTCCCTGGACTCTTGACCCTTGCCTGAATTCTGGACCGTCTACGAAACTGTGCTGCCTGCCTCGACCATTGCCTGTTTAGACCTAGAGTATTTGGATTGTCCCTTTGTTTTACTGTTTGCCTGAGTTTATGTCTGCTACTAATAAAGTCCTGCGCATGGATCCGACCGTCTCTGTCCGTACGTTACATATATATATATATATATATATATATAATATATAATTTTTTTTTTCTTCTTGTGCAATAATTATTTGATTTCTCTCACTTGGCAGATGTTGTGATGACCAACGGCAACTGAAAATGGTTACGGGATAATGGTTACTGGTTACGGGATTAAAGGCAATAATTAATTTATGTTTTATAAATTAAGAGGTTATTTATTTTATTTCTTATTTGGTAATTTTTTATGTTAATATCTTAAAGGGTTAGTTTACCCAAAAATGAAAATTCTGTCAGTATTTACTCACCCTCAAGTTGTTCCAAACCTCTATGTGTTTATTTGTTTTAATCAAACAGATCTCAATCCCCATTGACTACCGTAGTCAATGGGGATTGAGATCTGTTTGATTAAAACATTCTTCCAAATATCTTCCTTTGTGTTCAGCAGAACAAATAAACACATAGAGGTTTGGAACAACATGAGGGTGAGTAAATACTGACAGAATTTTCATTTTTGGGTGAACTAACCCTTTAAGGTTTTTTTTTGTTATTGTTTGTAATATTTTAATTGCTCATTTTTATGTTTGGATCTTTTTGTAAATTGTCTAAGTTGTTCATGTTATTTTTGTAAATAAAACCTTTATATTTGATTTGTTTGGATGAATTGTCATTTATGCGTATCTGCTATTTTTGAAGTAAAAGGATCTTTTAGCTGAATTTTATTGTCTCTTACATATGGTTCTTCAATAGCTGTGTAATTGATGATACGTCTATTCTTGGGTGATGTTTAGACGTCTATTAGATTTTCACTGACAGCCCAAATTTAGCCTTGTTTTAGCCTAGACCCATATGCACTGTCTATTAGACGTGTATATGTAGTCGTTCAATAGCCGTCTATTTGATGACTAGTCTATTTTTGGGCTATGGTTAGACGTCTATTAAGCGTATATATGTAGTCGTTCAATAGCCGTCTATTTAATGACTTGTCTATTCTTGGGCTATGGATAGACGTCTATCAGATTTTCACTGACAGCCCAAATTTAGCCTCGATTTAGCCTAGACGTCTGGGCTATGTTTTGACGGCTATTAGACGTCTTTTAAACGCAAAATTGCTTGCTGGGAAAGGTTAGTTATTGCGTGCCTATTCGAAAATCCACAACGTTAGATGTTGTTTTATCACAAATGCAACAACTACGGCAATGATTTCCCTTCAGTTACACAACTAAATTAGTTAGTTGAATTGTGAAAAAGCATCCGAAAGCATGTGTTAGTATTGTTATTCTGCAATGCAAAGCGTTTGATTGTATGCCCAGACAAGAAAACATCACATGAGCTTTTATTTTCACAATGCCTACATAACTAACTCGTTACACTGAACTGCAATCAAAGTGCATATTACATGTTTTATTCTTCAACGTTTGATTGCGCAACAAAGGGTACAACAGCACATCTCTGCGTTGCACAAAGGAACGAGCACTGTAAAGCGACAGCTTATGTGATGTTTTCTAGTCTGTGCACAAATTAGTTTGTAAAATAGAAAACGCATGCAAAATCACGCTATGTCTTTTCATTGCAAAGAGGAACAGGTTTGTTATTGCGTGCATATTCTTAATGCACAACTTAAGACGTTAGATGTTGTTTTTTCACAAATGCAACAACTAAGGCAATGATTTCCATTTATTTACACAAATGATTAAGTTTGTTGCATCATCAATGCACAAAGCAATGACGAGAAAACATCACATGAGCAGTCATTTCACAAAGCATACAATAACTAACTTGTTATCTATTCAATGCACTTACGGAAATGGGTTGGTTCTTGAAAACACTGAACAGCATCAAAGTGCATATTACATATGTTTTATTCTTCAACGCACAACGTTTTATTGTGCAACAAAGGGTACAACAGCACATCCCTGCATTGCACAAAGGAACGTATGCACTGTAAAGCGACAGCTTATGTGAGGTTTTCTAGTCTGTGCACAAATTAGTTTGTAAAATAGTAATGCATGCAAAATCACGCCATGTCTAGCGTGTTCATGTCTTTTCATTGCAATGAGGAACAAGTTAGATATGTTATGAAATGCAATGAAACACTTAATTAGGTGTTTTCTTTTCATTGCACAGAGGAACAGGTTAGTTATTGCGTGCCTATTCTTTAATGCACAAAGTTAGACGTTAGATGTTGTTTTTTTCACAAAGGCAACAACAAAGGCAATTATTTCTTTTCAGTTACACAACTGAATAAGTTAGTTGAAGTGTGGAAAAGCATGCGAAAGCATGTCTTATTATTGTTATTATTATATGCACAACGTTTGATTGTATGCACAGACGAGAAAACATCACATGAGCAGTAGTTTTCACAATGCATACTATAACTAACTTGTTATCGATTCAATGCACTACGGAATGGGTTGGTCTTGAAAGCACTGAACTGCATCAAAGTGTATATTACATATGTTTTATTATTCAACGCACAACGTTTGATTGCGCAACAAAGGGTACAACAGCACATTTCTGCGTTGCACAAAGGAACAAGTATTGTATGCACTGTAAAGCGACAGCTTATGTGATGTTTTCTAGTCTGTGCACAAATTAGTTTGTAAAATAGAAATGCATGCAAAATCATGCTATTTCTTTTCATTGCAAAGAGGAAAAAGTTAGAATGCAATGATATAGATGCTTTCTTTTCATTGCACAGTGAAACATGTTAGTTATTGCGTGCATATTTTTAATGCACAAGGTAAGAAGTTATATGTTGTTTTTTCACAAATGCAACAACGAAGGAAATGATTTCCCCTTATTTACACAATTAATAAGTTAGTTGAAGTGTGGAAATGCATTAGATATTAGATATACAAAGGTCAATTTCTGACCAACAGGAGCACATTCTGACCCACGGGTACTTTATCTGTGGGTTAATAGACAAAGAGATTTGCTTCTCATGATGTAATATCAGCCAGACAGATATTTGACCTACTGAACATGTTTCTGGCCCAAAATTACTTGATCTTGAACTTTCCATACATACTCATAGACTCCAACAGATGCTTCCTAAGCCATAGATTAGTCAATACATGACCTTTTGAACTAATTTCTGGTCAAAGGTTCCTCAAAAAGTTTAAAAAATATAAACTTATTGACTCCTTCTGATGTCGCTGTCGGTGTATGAATGTGTGTGTGAATGGGTGAATGTGAGGCAAATTGTAAAGCGCTTTGGTGGCCATTGGGTCTATGAAAGCGCTATACAAATGCAGTACATTTACCATTTACCATTACCATTTAGATTAGATAGACATGTGTCAGTTTTTGACCTCCAGGAACACATTTATGGCAGATTTCAAGAAGAAAATGTGAAGTGGTGCTTGAAGTGGGAAATCTCACCACAAAGTTGCCAGGGTGTTCTGGGTGGTTGCTACGGTGTTCTGGGTGGTTGCTCGGTGGTTGTAAAGGTATTCTGGGTGGTTGCTCTGTTGTTGCTGTGCAGTTGCTAGGGTATTCTGGGTGGTTGCTTTTGTTTTCTGGGTGGTTGCTAGGGTTTTCTGGTTTGTTGCCAGGGTGTTCTGGGTGGTTGCTAGAGTGTTGCTAGATATTTGCTAGGGTTTTCTGGGTGGTTGCTATGGTGTTGCTAGAGTGTTCTTGTTGGTTGCTAGGGTGTTGCTAAAGTGTTCTGGGTGTTAGCTAGGCAGTTGTTATGGTGTTACTAGGTGGTTGGTAGTGTTCACATATGGTTAGTATAGAGTTTTTATAATGTCTTTGGCATGATTCATCACGTAACTAACTGTTTTTTGTATTACATTTCATAAGTTTATATTGTTTGAAACTTTTTGAGGACCCTTTTACCATAACAATATAAACTTATAGACTCCTTCTGATGTTATAATAGATACAAAGAGGTCCATTTTTGACCTCCAGGAACATATTTATGGCCCTCGGGTACTTGATCTGTGGGTTAATATACAAAGAGATTTACTTCTCATGACGTCATTTCAGCCAGACAGATATTTGACCTACTGAACATGTTTCTGGCCAATAAGTTCTTGATCTTGAACTTTCCATGCATACTCATAGACTAAAAAAGATACTTACAAATCCATGTTTGACCTATTGAACTCATTTCTGGTCAAAGGTTCCTCAAAAAGTTTAAAACAATATAAGCTTATAGACTCCTTCTGATGTTATATTAGATATACATAGGTCAATTTTTGACCACCAGGAGCACATGTACGGCCGACGGCTATTTGATCTGTGGGTTAATATACAGAGTGATTTACTTCTCATGACGTCATTTTAGCCAGACAGATATTTGACCTACTGAACATGTTTCTGGCCAATAAGTTCTTGATCTTGAACTTTCCATGCATACTCATAGACTAAAAAAGATGCTTCCAAATCCATGTTTGACCTATTGAACTCATTTCTGGTCAAAGGTTCCTCAAAAAGTTTAAAACAATATAAGCTTATATACTCCTTCTGATGTTATATTAGATATACATAGGTCAATTTTTGACCACCAGGAGCACATGTATGGCCGACGGCTATTTGATCTTTGGGTTAATATAAAGAGAGATTTACTTCTCATGACGTCATTTCAGCCATATATTTGACCTACTGAACATGTTTCTGGCCCAAAAGTACTTGATCTTGAACTTTCCATATATACTCATAGACTCCAACAGTTGCTTCCTAAGCCATAGAGAAGTCCATATCTGACCTATTGAACTCCTTTCTGGTCAAAGGTTCCTCAAAAAGTTTAAAACAATATAAACTTATTGACTCCTTCTGATGTTATATTAGATAGGACAAAGGTCCATTTTTGACCTCCAGGAACACATTTATGGCAGATTTCCAGAAGAAAATGCGAAGTGGTGCTTGAAGTGGGAAATCTCACCACCCAGTTGCTAGGGTGTTCTGGGAGGTTGCTAGGGTATTCTGGGTGGTTGCTTAGGTGTTCTGGGTGATTTCTAGGGTTTTCTGGTTTGTTGCCAGGGTGTTCTGGGTGGTTGCTAGGGTGTTGCTAGATATTTGCTAGGGTTTTCTGGTTGGTTGCTAGGGTGTTGCTAAGGTGTTCTGGGTGTTAGCTAGGCAGTTGCTATGGTGTTACTAGGTGGTTGGTAGTGTTCACCTATGGTTACTATAGAGTTTTTATAATGTCGTTGGCATGATTCTTCACGTAACTAATTGGTTATTGTATTACATTTCATACGTTTATATTGTTTGAAACTTTTTGAGGACCCTTTTACCATAACAATATAAACTTATAGACTACTTCTGTTGTTATAATAGATACAAAGAGGTCAATTTTTGACCTCCAGGAACACATTTATGGCCCACGGGTATTTGATCTGTGGGTTTAATATACCGAGAGATTTACTTCTCATGACGTCATTTCAGCCAGACAGATATTTGACCTACTGAACATATTTCTGGCCCAAAAGTTTTTGATCTTGAGCTTTCCATACAGACTCAGACTAAAACAGATGCTTCCTAAGCCATAGAGAAATCCATATCTGACCTATTGAACTCATTTCTGGTCAAAGGTTCCTCAAAAAGTTTAAAACAATATAAGATTATAGATTCCTTCTGATGTTATATCAGATAGACATAGGTACATTTTTGACCTCCAGGAGCACATTTATGGCCCACGGGTACTTGATCTGTGGGTTAATATACAGAGAGAATTACTTCTCATGACGTCATTTCAGCCAGATAGATATTTGACCTACTGAACATGTTTCTTGCCCAAAAGTACTTGATCTTGAACTTTCCATACATACTCAGACTAAAACAGATATTTCCTAAGCCATAGACAAATCCATGTCTGACCTATTGAACTAATTTCTTGTCAAAGGTTCCTCAAAAAGTTTAAAACAATTTAAGCTTATAGACTCCTTCTGATGTTGTATTAGATAGACTTAGGTCAATTTTTGACCACCAGGAGCACATATGTATGGCCCACGACTACTTGATCTGTTTCTGGCCCAAAATTACTTGATCATGTTTCTGGTCCAAAATTACTTGATCTTGAACTTTCCATACATACTCATAGACTCCAACAGATGCTTTCTAAGCCATAGAGAAGTCAATACATGACCCTATTGAACTCATTTCTTGTCAAAGGTTCCTCAAAAAGTTTAAAACAATTTAAACTTACAAACTCCTGATATTATATTAGCCATACATAGGTCAATTTTTGACCTCCAGGAACACATTTCCAGAAGAAAATGTGAAGTGGTGCTTGAAGTGGCAAATCTCACCACCCAGTTGATAGAGTTTTCTGGGTGGTTGCTATGGTGTTTTTGGCGGTTGCTAAGCAGTTGTTAGGTTATTTTAGGCTGTTGCTCTGGTGTTGCTATGTGGTTGCTAGGGTGTTCTGGTTTGTTGTTATGGTGTCCTGGATGGTTGCTAGGCGGTTGCTATGGTGTTACTAGGTGGTTGGTATTGTTCATATATGGTTATACTATAGAGTTTTTAAAAAGTTTTTGGCATGATTTAGCACTTAACTAATCGATTATTGTGTTACATTTCATAAGTTTCTATTGTTTGAAACCTTTTGAGGACCCTTTCACCATAATTATATAAACGTATAGACTCCTTCTGATGTTATATTATCTATTCATAGGTCAATTTTTGACCCCCAGGAACACATTTATCACCCACGGGTACTTGATCTGTAGCTTAATATACAGAGAGATTTACTTCTCATGACGTCATTTCAGCCCGACTAATATTTGACCTACTGAATATATTTCCGGCCCAAAAGTACTTGATCTTGAACTTTCCATCCATACTCATAGACTCCAACAGATGCTTCCTAAGTCATAGAGAAGTCCATATCTGACCTATTGAACTCATCTCTGGTCAAAGGTTCCTCAAAAAGTTTAAAACAACATAAACTTATAGACTCTTTCTGATGGTATATTATCTATATACATAGGTAAATTTTTGACCTCCAGGAACACATTTATGGCCCACTGGAACTTAATCTGTGGGTTAATTTGCCGAGAGATTCACTTCTTATGATGTCATTTCAGCCAGATATTTGACCTACTGAACATGTTTCTGGCACAAAAGTACTTGATCTTGAACTTTCCATATATACTCATAGACTCCAACAGTTGCTTCCTAAGCCATAGAGAAGTCTATATCTGACCTTTTGAACTCATTTCTGGTCAAAGGTTCCTCAAAAAGTTTAAAACAATATAAACGTATTGACTCCTTCTGATGTTATATTAGATAGACATAGGTCAATTTCTTACCTCCAGGAACACATTTATGGCAGATTTCCAGAAGAAAATGTGAAGGGGTGCTTGAAGTGGGAAATCTCACCTCCCAGTTGCCAGGGTGTTCTGGGTGGTTGCTATGGTGTTCTGGGCGGTTGCTCGGTGGGTGTTATTCTGGGTGGTTGCTCTGTTAATGCTGTGTGGTTGCTAGGGTATTCTGGGTGGTTGCTTAGGTGTTCTGGGTGGTTGCTAGGGTTTTCTGGTTTGTTGCCAGGGTGTTCTGGGTGGTTGCTAGGGTGTTGCTAGATATTTGCTGGGGTTTTCTGGGTGGTTGCTCTGTTGTTGCTGTGCGGTTGCTAGGGTATTCTGGGTGGTTGCTTAGGTGTTCTGGTTGGTTGCTAGGGTGTTGCTAAGGTGTTCTGGGTGTTAGCTAGGCAGTTGCTATGGTGTTACTAGGTGGTTGGTAGTGTTCACCTATGTTTGAAACCTTTTGAGGACCGTTTTACCATAAAAATATAAACTTATAGACTCCTTCTGATGTTATATTATCTATTCATAGGTCCATTTTTGACCCCCAGGAACACATTTATCACCCACGGGTACTTGATCTGTAGCTTAATATACAGAGAGATTTACTTCTTGTAGAAAATCCTGCTGTGATCTGATTGGCTGATTGAGTCTTGATGAGATCACCTGTTGTCACTAGCTAATCAGTCTGCTTCAGTCTCCGGCTTGAAGGACCATTCTGGTTATGTATATTTTCTTTTGTGTCATTTTGGTTTGTTACAAGTTGATTTGAGATGTATGGTTTGATTTGAAAATGTGTGTAATCTATTAATAGTTTCTATGTTGTTTATTGGTTTAGGAAACAACAATTACCACCCAAAGAAATGTCTACTCCTACTTGTAAAGCACAATAAAATGGGAAAAGTAAATTGATGACTGAATGAGTTTTTAATGGACCCACCATTCCAGTAGCAACTTCTAAACCACCAAAATTCCTGCTAGTTTTTTCAAGGTCCTTCGAGCCGGAGAGGCTGCTGGAATGGAGACTGAAGATGACTGTGTGAGACCTAAACGTTCATCTAGGATCGTAAAACCTCCAAGATGGCACCAAGATTATATGATGGGTCAGTCAAATCCCTCAATTCATCCAATTGGACAATTGTCAAACCAGCCAGAGGATTTGAGTCATTTCGTTTCATCACAAGGAGCTACCATTACTGAAACTCAAAATGAGGTGAAGTCTTTGTCTGAGGAGATTAAACAAATGAAAGGAATGTTGTTGGATGTTGGACACATGATGAAAGATCTGCAAAGGAAAAGAAATTCTTCATTTTCTACAAGCTCTGAATGCAGTTCTATTCCAGCATCCCCAGTTCATAGCCCAAAGCAAGCAAAGCAGCAAGAGGTGAACATCAGAGATTCTATTGTGGAGGAGTTGAGTGAATGTATGCGACAACATACCATCCTGCATACCAAGCAGGACAATGTGCTTTCTACACAACCAAAGGATCAGGGACAAAATAGTTTAGGGACAGCCTACTTCCTCATCAGCAACCACTAGAGGGCCATCAGAGAGACAACACCAGCTGCTTTCTGATCCATATGTACCTATTAGGCCTTCAGTTCCTTTCCCAGACAACCTCAGGTCACAACCTTTAATGGGTCCCATTGTAAGTGGTGATAGCTTAAACCAGCCACAAAGTAATGGTCCTCCATGGCTATCTTCAGTCAATCATCAAATGAATCCCAGTTATTATCCAAGTGATCAACATGTAGGAAGGGATCAAAGTTTGATGCCATCTGATCAAATGCAGGCAAATGCATTTTGTATGCCCGGTCATCCATGGATGCCTCCAAGTTGGCCGACCTTCTTTCCAAGTGGAGGCTTGTTAAGGCCTCCTTACCTTCCGGATTACCCTTATCCAGTGTTATATCCATCTCATAGCCAAAATGCTCTTCCTAATTAGGCTCCTTCCAGAGTTGCCACGTTGCCTCCTAGAGATTTATCAGCTGGCTTTCCTTATGCTTCTTTTGGTCATCCACATCAAACTTCCTTAGAACAGCAGACAACTAGAACAGCTGAGCAGCAGCAAGAAAATCCTCCCCCTATGTTCCCACAGAATCCTTTGACACCCAGAGTTATTACTGCAGCATCAGTGCCTCAGGGGCAGCAAAGAAATGTGAATCCTATAACTGCATTTTCCCCAAATGGAATGCAAATGATGGTACCTGATCAGCATATCCCTATTCCTTCTGCAGTAAATGTCCCCCATCCAGTTCTGCCAGCTCTACATCCTCCGAGGTCAGCCCGTATCGAAAGACTCTCATTCCCTGATTTGAAGAGTGATGACCCCCAAGAGTTTGCCATGCTGAATATGGCTTTGAAGAATTTGTTACCCTCAGAGGAGACTGAGCAATATAAGTACCATATTCTTCTGGATCATTTGAAGTTGGATGCAGCTCGACTTCTTGCCTTGGCTTATGCCCATCATTCCCAGCCTTATACTATGGCCTTAAAAGCTCTACAGAAGAGATATGGTCAACAACCCCAGTTGGTGCTCCGTGAGATTGCTACAATTAAGAACTTACCTGCTGTCCGTTCAGGAGATTCTGCTGGATTTGGGGAATTTGCTGTACGAGTTCAAGCTCTTGTGGGAATGCTTCAATCCTGGGATCATGAAGAAGGAGCAAAAGAGTTATCTTGTGCATCCCATGTCCATCAGTTACTCAGTAAACTTCCAGCCCATCTGGTTGCCAGTTTTGCAAGATATGCTAAAACTACCCGACCAGACCAATCCTACAACTTGGTGACTTTCTCTGTTTGGTTAGAAGAAGAAGCAGATTGTCAGAATCTGGCTACCCAGGTGTTTGAACAATCTAAACGTATGAAGAAGTTCCAGGTAAAAGATGGAAGGCCTCCCAAAAGCCAATACCACACAGCTACTTTCCTTCATGGTGTGAGTCAAGAAGTTTATCCCACTCAAAGGAACATTGA
The DNA here is from genome assembly GCA_030378365.1 of Hybognathus amarus. NCBI lineage: Eukaryota > Metazoa > Chordata > Actinopteri > Cypriniformes > Leuciscidae > Hybognathus > Hybognathus amarus. The sequence goes on from JAQIUQ010005231.1 coordinate 195,464, forward strand.
AGCTGGAAACCAAGAAAGTATCCAACGGCAGGGCAGGAAGGAGGGCTTTAAACCATCATGTGCATACTGTGCCAGTAATAATCATCATCTCAGTCATTGTCCTGAATTTCTGAGCTGTGATATGGTAGCCAAACGGAAATGGATTGTTGACAATAATCGTTGTTGGAGATGTGGTTGGGCTCATAGATCATCTAAGTGTGACTTAAGAGGAAAATGTCCATTGTGTCAAGATCGTCACTTAGGAGTACTGCACGAAGTAAATGCTCGAAAACCAGATTCTAGGATATTCTATGTGAGCCGAGCAAGTGGCCTTAACTCTGTTCTTCTGAAAATTGTGAAGGTAGTTCTGAGCCACAAAGGAAATTCTCTGGAGACATACGCCATCCTGAGATGATGGTTCAGAAAGATCTATGCTCATGTCTTCTGCAGCAGAGAGTTTAGGTCTTCATGGGGCGGCAGAATCATTGGTTCTCCGAACCATTCGGCAAGATACAGAGAAAATTGAAGGTGCAACGGTTTTCTTCTCCATATCTCCAGCTTCTCATAAGCAATGTAAATACCAGATCCAAGGTGCCTTTACTGCTCAAATGATTGATTTACCTGAACAGACTTATCCTGTGCAAATCCTACAGCGACGCTACCAACATCTAAGAGGCCTCCCTTTGGAGGAGTTTCAGAAAGTTAAACCTTTGTTACTAGTTGGAGTTGTTACTTTGTTACTTATTCCAAAACAAATTCTTTAAGCAGATAAAAGGTACAGCAATGGGTGCTTGCTTTGCACCAAATTATTCAAATTTGTTTATGGGTCTCTGGGAAGAAACATTTGTCTATTCGAGTTTGAATAAATATGTAAATAAGATTGTATGGTGGGGTAGATATATTGATGACATTCTTCTTATTTGGTCAGGGTCACAGCAAGAGTTGCTACAGTTTCATGCGTATCTTAATAATACTAACCCTAATTTGAAGTTGAGTCTAGAGTTCTCACTAACAAATATTCATTTCTTAGATCTGGAGATTTCAAAAGATGACAAAGGTGAATTACATACGTCTGTGTTTAGAAAACCCACTGATCGGAATACCATACTGAGGGCAGAAAGCTACCACCCACCTTGGTTAATAGAGAATATTCCTTTTGGTCAATTTCAAAGGATTAAACGCATATGTGATTCTGAAGATGGTTTTGATAAAAATGCTCAAGACATGGTGCAAAGGTTTAAGAAAAGAGGTTATAAACATAAGACTTTAGATATAGCCTATAATAGAGTAAAAGCAATTAGTAGAGAACAGCTGTTGGTTCAAAAACAGAGGCGACAACAAGAGCCAAATCAAGTTTATTTTGTTACACAATATAGTAGTCAAGCTAATAAGATAAAGCAAATTATCATGAAGAATTGGGACATAATAAAAAGTGATACCGTGTTGAGAGATATACTGCCGGAGGTACCAACTATCACCTTTAAACGAGCTCCTACTCTAAAAGATAGTCTTGTGAAAAGCTATATGCCTCCTGTAGAGAATAAAACCTGGCTAGGCAAAAAAAGAGGTAATTATAAGTGTGGAAACTGTAATCATTGTAACAATATGGTAAAGACCAATATTTTTACAGATGTGACATCAAATCGCGAATACAGTATACATTCGTTTATTAATTGCAATACCTCATTCGTTGTCTACAGACTTGAATGTCCTTGTGGCTGTTTTTATATTGGAAGAACTAAGCGTAAACTTAAAGAAAGATTAGCAGAGCATAAATATGCGATAAGAACAAGCAACCACCAGTATCCTATGGCTCTACATTATAGAGAGGCGAACCACGGAAGTAGCGATACTCTAAAAATCTTTGGGATAGAACATGTTAAAATATCACCAAGAGGGGGAGATAGACTCAAAAATCTTTTACAAAGAGAATCTTTTTGGATTTACACTTTAAAAGCTAATCAATACCCAGGTCTAAACTTGGAATTGGATTTATCTCCTTTCTTGTAACTGGCTATATGCACTAGTTAATGTTTTGCTATATGTATCTGCCTATATGAATATTTAAAATTGCATCTTGATGTGAAAAGAGGTAAAATATAGAAATTGTAAAGGTATTTAACATCTGAGACTGCACATATTTATGAGTATGAAATTAAATATATTTTTTACTATGTAACTTTTTTTTTTTTTTTTGCAATTTGTCATATAAAGTAACCTCTTGCTAACTATGTAACCATCTATACTGATATTTTAAACTATTCTGATGTGTAAACGTGATCTGTCTTATCTAAAGTAAATTGCTCCAATTGCTCTTTGTCAGGTGATATGTACAGATGAGCACCTGTGATTTTAGGTCATGTGACTGCATGCAGATATATAGCTTGCAGTCTAGGGACTGCCATTTTGAATTTGCCCTGAAGAAGGCCAATGTGGCCGAAACATGTTGGCATATGTTTTTTAATGGATAGCCAAGTTTAAATAAAGGCTTTTTATATTTTTTTTCCTTTTGAGTGCCTCAGAATTACTGTGTATTTGGGTTACTAGTTGGAGCTGATCCTCACCTTCTTACCTCTAAAGAGCGGAGTACGTTTTTGTCCACCTGGAAGTCCAGCAGCATTGCATACTCGACTGGGGTGGACATTACCAGGGACCAACGTCTTTGGGAGAGAAGACCATTCCCACGACTCAGTGTTTCTTCCAAGCTTCTCGGTCAATGGATCAGTTGCAGAGCGATGTGGAGAAGTTATGGCAAGTTGATGTACTTCCTTTCTCTCAGAATTCGAAGCATGCTCTGCGTTCTAAGCAAGATAAGGATGCTATCGAGTGTCTAGAACAGAAAACAAAGCGTGAAGAAATAAATGGAATCAAAAGGTATGCGACTCCTTTTACTTCCGTATCAAGAATGCTCCTGTCCTTAAAGCATCTCCGGAGGCAGTGATGCCAGCTTTGCGTCGAATAGAGAGACAACTGACTAAGGATCCCAAACATGCAGCTATTTACGAGCAGGAGATTCAGAAACTGATTGAAGCTGGATGTGTAAAGAAACTGAAGCTAAATGAGATTGACCTCGGTGATGAATCTTGGTACATTCCTCACCATCTTGTGGAACATAATGGCAAGCATCGTGTGGTATTTAATTGTTCCCATCAGTATCGAGGTGAGAGTTTGAATGCCTATCTGTTACCTGGACCGGTACTGGGCCCTTCCTTGATTGGAGTTTTACTTCGATTTAGAGAACATCAAGTTGCTATAAGTGGAGACATTAGATCCATGTTTCATCAAGTCCGCCTCTTGTCTTCTGTTTCTCCTTTGCTACGTTTCTTGTGGCGAAATCTGAGAAGAAACGATTCAGCTGATGTCTATGAGTGGCAGGTTTTGCCTTTTGGTGCAACATGTAGTCCTTGTTGTGCCACATATGCACTCCAGAAATGTGTTCAGAGCCTTCCGGTTGAGTCTAAAGATGTGCAATCTTCTGTCATGCAATCCTTTTATGTGGATAATTGCCTACAAAGTTTTCCTACTTCTAAAGAGGCCAAGGAGATGCTGATGAAATTACGTTCTTCTTTGGCTGAAGGAGGTTTTGAGATTCGGCAGTGGGCCAGTAACCATATCTCTGTGATTGACCACTTACCAACAGAAGCTTGTTCAGTAAACACTGACTTGTGGTTAAGTCATAATGGCACAGATCCATGCGAAGGTACTCTTGGACTCATTTGGCATTGCTTGCAGGATACTTTGAGCTACAAGCACCGTCTAGTGGAGTATCCCTGCTTAACACTGCGGGTTGTGTATCGAGTACTTGCTCGTCAGTACGACCCTCTGGGTTTCATTATTCCATTCACGACACGTGCTAAAGTTCTTCTGCAACAATTATGGATGAAACCTAATAGAGGATGGGATAATCCAGTTATCCCAGAGGGGATTAAGACTGCCTGGAGGGCATGGGAAGGAGAGTTGCCAGATTTGGTCAAGGTCCAAGTACCTCGATGGTATGGTCAGAAAAAGAATGGGAAGATCCATGCAGCAGAGAACTTCACATATTCTGCGACGCATCCGAAAAGGCATATGGTTCAGTTGCCTACATGCATCTGAGAAATGGAGTTGATGAGATCTCTATATCCTTCGTCATGGCTCGTCAAGGGTAGCACCGAAGAAGACCATTTCTATACCTCGTTTGGAACTGTGTGCTGCTCTGACTGGGGCTCAGCTAGTGAACCTGTTGCTAAAGGAACTTACCTTGGTTGTTCACAAAGTTACACTTTGGTCTGATTCTACCACAGTGCTGACCTGGATCCAGTCTGAATCCTGCCGGTACAAGATCTTCGTGGCAAATCGCATTACAGAAATTCTTGAGTATACAAGACCGGATCAGTGGAGATATGTTGATACTGCAAGTAATCCAGCAGATGACATCACTCTGAGGCAAGAGACTTGCTGAATTGTCTGCAAACAGTTCCTGGTTTCAAGGACCTACCTTTCTATATTTGCCCCATGAGCAATGGCCAAAATCTCCAGCTTTAAGGATGGAAGAGGTTGGGACAGAGCTAAGAAAACCTTTGTTTTGTGGCCTTAATCAAGCACCAGTTAACTCTTCGAAATCTGGTGAGTCTCAGTTTAATACCTGGTCAGAGTTGATTGCAGCAACTCTTGAAAACCTTTCGTTGGACTTAGGAGCTGAGCTCAAACCTTCTCAAACGGAAGCAGAAGTATACATCCTGCTTCAAGCCCAGATGGAAGACTTCCCGGAGGAATATAAACTTCTTAAAGATGGTCATGGAGTTCCTTCACACAGCCGTTTAGTTGATTTGGCACCAGAGTATGATCCTGTTACAAAGCTGATAAGAGTGGGAGGACGACTTCGTCAAAGCGAGGATTTGGATCTTGAATCTATGTATCCAATTGTCTTAGATCCTAAGAATCATGTTACCAAACTTTTGGTTGCTGACTATGATACAACTCTGCACCATCCTGGACCACAAAGAGTGTTCGCCCAGCTTCGCCGGAAATACTGGGTTCTGCGAGGGCGACAGTTAATCAAGAAGATCCAGAGATCATGTCTTGAGTGTAGGAAGTGGAAAGGTGTGCCTTCAGTTCCCAGAATGGCTGATCTACCAGTTTCCAGACTTCGCTTGTATAAGCCTCCCTTTTGGTCGACCGGTATGGATTGTTTTGGGCCTTTAACCATCAAAAGTAGGTCGCCGACACGAGAAGAGGTGGGGCATCATATTTAAATGCCAGACAACCAGATGTCTTCATTTGGAACTACTTTCTGGTATGGATACTGATCGTTTCCTCATGGCCCTTCGACGATTTGTAGCCCGTAGAGGTAGGCCCTATGAAATGTTATCTGATCAAGGGACTAATTTCAAGGGAGGATAAAGAGAGCTCCGGGAGGCATTTTCACAGCTTAGTCCCTCTTTTCAGGAGATGCTTGCCCAACAGCAAATCAAATTCTCATTTAATCCGCCATATTCCCCCATTTCGGAGGTATTTGGGAGAGAGAGATACGGTCTGTTAAGACGGCATTACGAGCCGCTTTGGGAATGCAAGTAGTCTCTGAGGAAGTTCTGTGTACAGTGCTCGTTGAAATTGAGGAAATGTTAAACTCAAAACCTCTTGGCTATGTGTCTTCAAATCTTTCAGACCCTGACCCAATCACCCCAAATATCCTACTGATGGGGCGGCGAGATGCATCTCTTCCTCAAGTGATGTATGCAGATTCAGAACTACTTACCGGTAGAAAGTGGAGACACAGTCAAGTCCTTGCGGATCAATTCTGGATCAGTTTTGTTAGAGATTATCTTCCACATCTTCAGACTCGTCACAAGTGGGAACTTGATGGCAATCCTATTGCTCCTTCTGCCATTGTTATGATTGTGGAACCTCAGCTTCCTCGTGGACATTGGCCTATCGGGACTGTCAGTAAGATCTTTCCAAGTCCTGATGGAAGAGTGAGAGTTGCTGAGATTTTCAGCAAAGGGAAATATTTAACTCGTCCTGTCAGCCGTCTTGTTGTTCTTTCTGAATTGAAGGATACTGATAATTAAATCGAATAAATTTCTGTAAATGCAAATATGTTAACATATTTGGGGGCGGCTGTAGAAAATCCTGCTGTGATCTGATTGGCTGATTGAGTCTTGATGAGATCACCTGTTGTCACTAGCTAATCAGTCTGCTTCAGTCTCAGCCTGTTTGTATGTAAGAGACCGTCTCTCATTCATTCATTCATTCATTCATTCATTCAAGCATGCTCTGTGTGGAATTGTTGCGTGGTTGAAAATGTAAGTTCCTCTTTTTTTGGTTTGTTTAGTTAAAGGGATTGTGTTAATGTTGCCTTGAATTCTGGTTATGTATATTTTCTTTGGTGTCATTTTGGTTTGTTACAAGTTGATTTGAGATGTATGGTTTGATTTGCAAATGTGTGTAATCTATTAATAGTTTCTATGTTGTTTATTGGTTTAGGAAACAACAATTACCACCCAAAGAAATGTCTACTCCTACTTGTAAAGCACAATAAAATGGGAAAAGTAAATTGATGACTGAATGAGTTTTTAATGGACCCACCATTCCAGTAGCAACTGCTAAACCACCAAAATTCCTGCTAGTTTTTTCACTTCTCATGATGTCATTTCAGCCCAACTGATATTTGACCTACTGAATATATTTCCGGCCCAAAAGTACTTGATCTTGAACTTTCCATGCATACTCATAGACTCCAACAGATGCTTCCTAAGCCATAGAGAAGTCCATATCTGACCTATTGAACTCATCTCTGGTCAAAGGTTCATCAAAAATTTAAAACAACATAAACTTATAGACTCCTTCTGATGTTATATTATCTTTTTACATAGGTCAATTTTTGACCTCCAGGAACACATTTATGGCCCACTGGTACTTAATCTGTGGGTTAATATACCAAGAGATTCACTTATCATGACGTCATTTCAGCCAGACAGATTTTTGACCCACTGAACATATTTCTGGCCTAAAAGATTTTGATCTTGAACTTTCCATACATACTCAGACTAAAACAGATGCTTCCTAAGCCATAGAGAAATCCATATCTGACCAACTGAACTCTTTTCTGGTCAAAGGTTCCTTGGGGTGGTTGCTAGGCGGTTGTTAGGTATTCTAGGTGGTTGCTCTATGCGGTTCCTAGAGTGTTCTGGTTTGTTACTAGGGTGTTCTGGGTAGTTGCTAGGTGGTTGCTAGGGTTTTCTGGTGGATTGCTAGGGTGTTCCTAAGGTTTTTCTAGGTAGTTCCTAGGCGGTTGCTATAGTGTTACTAGGTGGTTGGTAGTGTTCAACTATGGTTACTATGGAGTTGTTATAATGATTTTGGCATGATTTTGCACTTAGCTAATCGGTTATTGTATTACATTTCATAAGTTTATATTTTGAAACCTTTTGAGGACCCTTTTACAATAACAATATAATCTTATAGACTCCTGATGTTATATTATAGACTTACCGAATCCTGATGTTATATCTTTACATAGGTCAATTTTTGACCTCCAGGAACACATTTATGGTACTTGATATGGTGGTTAATATAACAAGAGATTTACTTCTCATGACGTCACTTCAGCCAGACAGATATTTGACCTACTGAACATAGTTCTGGCCCAAAAGTTTTGATCTTGAGCTTTCCGTACATACTCAGACTAAAACAGATGCTTCCTAAGCCATAGAGAAATCCATATCTGACCTATTGAACTCATTTCTGGTCAAAGGTTCCTCAAAAAGTTTAAAACAATATAAGATTATAGATTCCTTCTGATGTTATATTAGATAGACATAGGCCAATTTTTGACCTCCAGGAGCACATTTATGGCCCACGGGTACTTGATCTGTGGGTTAATATACAGAGTGATTTACTTCTCATGACGTCATTTTAGCCAGACAGATATTTGACCTACTGAACATGTTTCTGGCCCAAAAGTACTAGATCTTGAACTTTCCATGCATACTTTCTGGTCAAAGGTTCTCTAAAGGTTTTAAACAATATAAACTTATAGACTCCTGATCTTATATTAGCTATACATAGGCCAATTTTTGACCTCCAGAATCACATTTAAGGGACATTTCCAGAAGAAATTGTGAAGTGGCGGTTGAAGTGGCAAATGTCATCACCCATTTGCTAGGGTGTTCTGGGTCGTTGCTACAGTGTTCTGAGTGGTTGCTAGGCGGTTGTTAGGGTATTCTGGGTGGTTGCTCTGATGTTGCTAAGCGGTTGCTAGGGTATTCTGGGTGTTTGCTAAGGTGTTCTGGGTGGTTGCTAGGGTGTTGTTAGGCAGTTGACAGGGTATTCTGGTTTGTTGCTAGACTGTTTTGGGTGGTTGCTAGGGTTTTGCTAGGTGGTTGCTAGGGTGTTATGGTTGGTTGCTAGGGTGTTTCTAAGGCGTTCTGGGTGGTTGCTAGGCGGTGTGTTCATTAGTGTTCACAAATGGTTTCTGTAGAGTTTTTAGAATAGTCAACAGTACTTGACCTTGAATTTTCCATACATACTCATATACTCTAACAGATGCTTCATAAGCCATAGAGAAGTCCATATCTGAACTATTGAACTCATTTCTGGTCAAAGGTTCTCTAAAGGTTTTTAACAATACAAACTTATAGACTCCTGATGTTATATTAGCTATACATAGGCCAATTTTTGACCTCCAGAATCACATTTATGGGACATTTCCAGAAAAAAATTGTGAAGTGGCGGTTGAAGTGGCAAATCTCATCACCCAGTTGCTAGGGTGTTCTGGGTGGTTGCTCTGGTGTTGCTATGCGTTTGCTAGGTTATGGTTGCTCTGGTTGCTCTGCGGTTGCTAGGTGTTTGCTAAGGTGTTCTGGGTGGTTGCTAGGGTGTAGCTAGTCGCTTGCTAGGGTGTTCTGGTTTGTTGCTAGGGTGTTCTGGGTGGTTGCTAGGGTGTTGCTAGGTGGTTGCTAGGGTGTTGCTAGGTGGTTGCTAGGTAGTTGCTAAGGTGTTCTGGTTGGTTGCTAGGGTGTTGCTATATCTGACCTATCGAGGTCCATATCTGACCTCTTGAACTCATTTCTGGTCAAAACTTCCTGAAAATGTTTAAAACAATATGAACTTATAGACTCCTTCTGATGTTATATTAGTGTACACAGGTACATTTTTGACCTCCAGGAACACATTTATGACTCATAGACTAAAAAAGATACTTCCAAATCCATGTTTGACCTATTGAACTCATTTCTGGTTTGTTGCCAGGGTGTTCTGGGTGGTTGCTAGGGCAGGGCTCCAAACAAAAAAATAATTAAGGAGCCATTGGCTCCTATAGGGGAAAAAACAGGCGCCAAATAATTTTTTTAAGAGCCACATGACAATGCACTTACTTTTAGTCACCATGTCTCTCCTCTTCTTACAGTTTCAGAATTTTCATCTTTTGAATGTTCTGGGAACTGAATGTCACTTCCGACTTTTGAACTATATACAGTCAAATGATTTTTTGTTTTTTGTTTTTACGCAGTATCTGAGCCAGTCTCACTACCACTGACTGTAATTATGTCCATATCACTTGGCCACTGAGTAGTTTGGCTGTCTTCTCTTGTTTTTTTGCAGAAAGACAGCGTTTAACACATGGTTCAGGATCAAACTGTTCAAGTGATGGGCCAGTGTTGATCCTGATCAAATTATATATATGCCATAATTATAATTATAATGCAATATTATAATATGCCATAATTCATACATTATGGCATATTATAATGCAACTTATTAGGCCTATATTTATACAAGAGCAAAGTATGCCTATCAACAAAACTGTACCACATAGGCTAGATATATAAAGGCTATCATGATCATTTTGCCAATAATTAAACATTTGTTTAGTTTACTATGTTTTATTTTTAATTTCAACAAATAAAACGTATAACATTCAAAAGTCATTGGCTTAGAGACTGCATTTGAAGAAAAATAAACAGTTTTTCTGTAACCTTGTGTGAACTTACTCAATAGAATTAGACTTCTAGAATGTTCTTTCAAGTGCAAAAAATATTTTTAATTTTGTAGTTTTTCTTATCATAGCCTACAAATCATGTCTTGGGAAACTCCTTTTCCTCTATTTACTGAAGCCTAATGTTATATGTAAAACGCATTTGCTCTTGAACGAAAGTCACAAAACATTTTTTGTGTCTCATGATCATACCTCAGCCAGACAACTCCTGAATCTAGGATGTTTTGAAATGTCTTTCAGCATGTTGTTCATTGACTGACGCGGAAAGATGCGTTTCTAGCATTCTCAAGCACGCTCGTACTGGCACCGCTGCTGGAGCCGTGTCATCCGTGCTGGCGATTGACAGAGATGAGGATTGCTTGAATTCAGATATTTCTTCGCTTTGACATTTTTTTCTGGCGCGGAAAGATTACACTCGCTTTACCCGTTCATATTTTGGCGCTTTCTCTCAGTGACGTTCACACAAAGCGTCTCATTTCATGACGTTCACATAAACAAATGAAGCGATAGGCTACTGGTTATAAACCATGCACGCAGGATGCAAATTTTACAATCAAAGGGAGTAGTTAATTTGTTGTCGCCAATGGCGACCTTGACTGAAATTTCACTCGCAAATAAATATATTTGGTCGCAAATGTGACCATTTTAGTCGCAGTTTGGAGCCCTGTAGGGTGTTGCTAGATATTTGCTAGGGTTTTCTGGGTGGTTGCTATGGTGTTGCTAGTTGGTTGCTAGAGTGTTCTGGTTGGTTGCTAGGGTGTTGCTAATGCCAAGTTCACACTACATGATTTTAAAACGTTGGTCTGAACTGTGCGTTTCACACTACATGACTTGGTCTCAGTGAAATCAGAGTGTTCAAGTTGTTTAGCTGTTCACACCACACAACACAACGTGATTGATCCACAACAGGAGGTAACTCACTACACGAGCTGACAATGCACTACATGGAGATACACCCACGATCGGATGATAAGAGCAAGCTGTTTCAGTACTATGGTACAGTCTAAATCCTGAAAATAATCAAATAAATAACGAGTTGACAACAACTCTGGCACCCAACGATTCTATCTTGTCTACAAACCACGTTTTGTCATGAAAAAACATGCAATAAAACGAACCATAAATGACGCAAAACAGCACGTGCACCTATACGCAGCGAAGAAGAAAACACAACACGTGAATAATGGTCAGACAGAAACTAGTGCTGCACACTGTTTGCGTGACGATCTTCTGCTCTGAGGAAAAAATGCAAAAAAATAAATAAAAACTAAGATTTACCTGGTGTCCTCAACCCATGCATTGCTATGATTGGCTGTACTCATGACATCACTGAGGTTGAGTCGCGCGACGGCTCTGGATATCTAGCAGGCTAGATATTTTTCTGGGCTCGGCGACGTGTCTGCGAGGCATCTGCGAGCGTTTTTGCTGCGTTGTTGGCTCTTTCATACTAACAGATTGGCGAGCGTTCATCGTCCGCTAATCGCCCGCGATTTGTACGCCACTTACACCCTGACCTGTCGGCGAGCTCGCGATCTGCAAATCGGGCATAAATCGGGCTTAAAATCCTCTAGTGTGAACTTGTCATAAGGTGTTCTGGGTGTTAGCTAGGCAGTTGCTATGGTGTTACTAGGTGGTTGGTAGTGTTCACCTATGGTTACTATAGAGTTTTTATAATGTCTTTGGCATGATTCATCACGTAACTAATTGGTTATTGTATTACATTTCATAAGTTTATATTGTTCGAAACTTTTTGAGGACCCTTTTACCATAACAATATAAACTTATAGACTACTTCTGATGTTATAATAGATACAAAGAGGTCAATTTTTGACCTCCAGGAACACATTTATGGCCCACGGGTATTTGATCTGTGGGTTAATATACCGAGAGATTTACTTCTCATGACGTCATTTCAGCCAGACAGATATTTGACCTACTGAACATATTTCTGGCCCAAAAGTTTTTGATCTTGATCTTTCCATACATCCTCAGACATAAAACAGATGTTTCCTAAACCATAGAGAAATCCATATCTGACCTATTGAACTCATTTCTAGTCACAGGTTCCTCAAAAAGTTTAAAACAATATAAGATTATAGATTCCTTCTGATGTTATATTAGATAGACATAGGTCAATTTTTGACCTCCAGGAGCACATTTATGGCCCACGGGTACTTGATTTGTGGGTTAATATACAGAGTGATTTACTTCTCATGACGTCATTTCAGCCAGACAGATATTTGACCTACTGAACATGTTTCTGGCCAAAAAGTACTTGATCTTGAACTTTCCATATACTGTATACTCATAGACTCCAACAGTTGCTTCCTACGCCATAGAGAAGTCCATAACTGACCTATTGAACTCCTTTCTGGTCAAAGGTTTCTCAAAAAGTTTAAAACAATATAAGCTTATAGATTCCTTCTGATGTTATATTAGATATACATAGGCCAATTTTTGACCACCAGGAGCACATGTATGGCCCACGGCTACTTGATCTGTGGGTTAATATACAGAGAGATTTACTTCTCACAATGTCATTTCAGCCAGACAGATATTTGACCTACTGAACATTTTTCTGGCCCAAAAGTACTTGATCTTGAACTTTCCATACATACTCATAGACTCCAACAGATGCTTCCTAAGCCATATATAATGTCCACATCTTATGTATTGAACTCATTTCTGGTCAAGGGGTCTTCAAAAAAGTTTTTAAATATTTAAAAGTTTGAAACTTTTAGACTCTTTCTGATGTTATATGTGCTATAGATAGGTTCCTTTGTGACCTAATGAACATAGTTTTGGCCCACGAGTAATTGATCTTGAACTTTCTAGTACTCATTAACTCCTTTTGATGTTACTGAAGCCATGCAAGAGTACTTATTTTAAATACTGAACATATTTCTTGCCAAATAGTTCTTTGAACATCTATACAGAATGACCTCTTATCATGTTATTTTAGCCAAGCAGATATTTGACCTACAGACCATATTTCTTGCCCACAAGTACTTGATCTTGAACTTTCTACATACTCATAGACTCCTCATGATGGTTCATATAGGCCATAGAGAATTGTCCACATCTGACCTATTGAAATTATTTGTGGAAAAAGGGTCCTCAAAAGGTTTTAAACAATATAAACTTATGGACTCCTTTTGATGTTATAAAAATCAAATGCCAAAAACATTAAAAACTCTATAGTAACCATTTGTGAACACTACCAACCACCTAGTAACACCATAGCAGCAACCGCCCAGAATACCATAGCAACCGCATGGCAACACCATAGCAACCACCTAGAATACCTGAACAACCGCCTAGCAACCACCAAGAACACCGTAGCAACCACCCAGAACACCCTGAATTTGACCCTGGCAGAACACCCTGGCAACCGCCTAGCAAAACCCTAGCAACCACACAGAATACCCTAGACACCGCATGGCAACACCATAGCAACCACCTAGAATACCTGAACAACCGCCTAGCAACCACCAAGAACACCGTAGCAACCACCCAGAACACCCTGAATTTGACCAGAAAATAGTTCTATAGGTCAGATATGTACTTCTCTATGGTTTAGGAAGCATCTGTTGGAATCTATGAGTATGTTTGGAAAGTTCAAGACCACGTACTTTTGGGCCAGAAATATGTTCAGTAGGTCAAATATCTGTCTGGCTGAAATTATATCATGAGAAGTAAATCTCAGAGGGCCATAAATGTGTTCCTGGAGGTCAAAAATTTACCTATGTATATCTAATATAACATCAGAAGGAGTCTATAAGTTCATATTGTTTTAAACATTTTCAGGAACTTTTGACCAGAAAAATTATTTCAATAGGTCAGATATGGACTTCTCTAATGCTTAGGAAGCATCTGTTGGAGTCTATGAGTATGTATAGAGAGTTCAAGATCAAGTATTTTTGGGCCAGAAACATGTTCAGTAGGTCAAATATCTGTCTTGCTGAAATGACATCATGAGAAGTAAATCTCAATGTATATTAACCCACAGATCAAGTACCCGTGGGCCATAAATGTGTTCCTGGAGGTGATATTGTTATGGTAAAAGGGTCCTCAAAAGGTTTCAAAGAATATAAACTTACGAAATGTAATATAATAATCGAGTAGTTAAGTGCTATAGAAACTCTATAGAAACCATGTGTGAACACTACCAACCACCTAGTAACACCATAGCAACCGCCTAGCAACCACCCAGAACCCAGAAATCTCTCGTATATTAACCAACAGATCAAGTGCCCGTGGGCCATAAATGTGTTCCTGGAGGTCAAAAATGTGCCTGTGTACACTAATATAACATCAGAAGGAGTCTATAAGTTCATATTGTTTTAAACATTTTCAGGAACTTTTAACCAGAAATGAGTTCAAGAGGTCAGATATGGACCTCGTTAGGTCAGATATAGCAACACCCTAGCAACCAACCAGAACACCTTAACAACTACCTAGCAACCACCTAGCAACACCCTAGCAACCACACAGAACACCCTAGCAACCACCTAGCAACACCCTAGCAACCACCCAGAACACCCTAGCAACAAACCAGAACACCCTAGCAACCGCCTAGCTACACCCTAGCAACTACCCAGAACACCTTAGCAAACACCTAGCAACCACAGAGCAACCAGAGCAACCATAACATAGCAAACGCATAGCAACATCAGAGCAACCACCCAGAACACCCTCAGCAACTGGGTGATGAGATTTGCCACTTCAACCGCCACTTCACAATTTTTTCTGGAAATGTCCCATAAATGTGATTCTGGAGGTCAAAAATTGGCCTATTTATAGCTAATATAACATCAGGAGTCTATATAAACAAAGTTTATATTGTTAAAAACCTTTAGAGAACCTTTGACCAGAAATGAGTTCAATAGGTCAGATATGGACTTCTCTATGGCTTATGAAGCCTCTGTTAGAGTATATGAGTATGTATGGAAAATTCAAGGTCAAGTACTGTTGACTATTATAAAAACTCTACAGAAACCATTTGTGAACACTACCAACCACCTAGTAACACCATAGCAACCGCCTAGCAACCACCCAGAACGCCTTAGAAACACCCTAGCAACCAACCAGAACACCCTAGCAACCACCTAGCAAAACCCTAGCAACCACCCAGAACACCTTATCAAACACCCAGAATACCCTAGCAACCGCTTAGCAACACCCAGAGCAACCACCCAGAATACCCTAGTCAGTCTAGCAACAAACCAGAATACCCTGTCAACTGCCTAACAACACCCTAGCAACCACCCAGAACACCTTAGCAAACACCCAGAATACCCTAGCAACCGCTTAGCAACACCAGAGCAACCACCCAGAATACCCTAACAACCGCCTAGCAACCACTCAGAACACTGTAGCAACGACCCAGAACACCCTAGCAAATGGGTGATGACATTTGCCACTTCAACCGCCACTTTACAATTTCTTCTGGAAATGTCCCTTAAATGTGATTCTGGAGGTCAAAAATTGTAACCTGGCCCTAGCCAGATGAATTTCGCTTTGCCTAGCTCCACTCATCCATCTGGAACCGATCCATTGAAATGGCGTTTCAGAAGGCTGGGCCTTATCAAAAATACTTGCATATGATTGGATAAGCCACTTGTCCGTCATCTTTATCGAACGTGCTATTTCAACCACTCACACCGAAGCCAACCCGTGACGCTGATGAGAGCGACGCAGGAAAAAACAAAACAGAACAGCCGACATTCTCTGATGTTCCGTTCTCTGATGTTCTTTTAATGAAATAATATTAGGTAGATTGGACAACATGGATGAAATAGCAGCATCAATGTTAATGCTTGCTTCCTCGAATGCGAGCCGCCATTGTTGTCTGAATCAAAACAGTCTCACGGTCGCTTCTCCACTACGTCACATCTATGAAACTCCCGCCCTGCGTCCTGATTGGCTAAGCCATAAAGTTGGTTGGAGAAATCACTCTCAATGGAAGAGGTTCCAGATGGATGTGAGTGAAGCTAGGCGGAGCTATGCGGAACGACATTCATCTGGAACCTCTTCCATTGAGAGTGATTTCTCCAACCAACTTTATGGCTGCATCAGGACGCAGGGCGGGAGTTTCATAGATGTGACATAGTGGAGAAGCGACCGTGAGACTGCTCGGTATGTTAACCAACAGATCAAGTACCCGTGGGCCATTAATGTGTTCATGGAATTCAAAAATTGATCTATATATATCTATTATAACATCAGACCGAGTCTATAAGTTCATATTGTTTTAAACTTTTTCAGGAACTTTTGACCAGAAATGAGTTCAAGAGGTCAGCTAAGGACCTCAATAGGTCAGATATAGCAACACCCTAGCAACCAACCAGAACACCTCAGCAACTACCTAGCAACCACCTAGCAACAACCTAGCAACCACACAGAACACCCTAGCAACCACCTAGCAACACCCAAGCAACCACCCAGAACACCCTAGCAACCGCCTCAGCTACACCCTAGCAACCACCCAGAACACCTTAGCAACCACCTAGCAACCGCAGAGCAACCATAACCTAGCAAACGCATAGCAACACCAGAGCAACCACCCAGAATACCCTAACAACTGCCTAGCAACCACCCAGAACACTGTGGCAACCACCCAGAACACCCTAGCAACTGGGTGGTGAGATTTGCCACTTCAAGCACCACTTCACTTTTTCTTCTGGAAATGTCCCATAAATGTGATTCTGGAGGTCAAAAATTGTCCTATGTATAGCTAATATAACATCAGGAGTCTATAATTTTATATTGTTAAAACCTTTAGAGAACTTTTAACCAGAAATGAGTTCGATAGGTCAGATATGGACTTCTCTATGGCTGTAAGCATCTGTTAGAGTATGTGTATGTATGGAAAGTTCAAGATCAAGTACTTTTGGGCCAGAAACATGTTCAGTGGGTCAAATATCTGTCTGGCTGAAATGACATCATAAGAGGTAAATCTCTCTGTATATTAACCCACAGATCAAGTACCTGTGGGCCATAAATGTGTTCCTCGAGGTCAAAAATTGACCTATGTATAGATAATACAACATCAGAACGAGTCTATAAGTTTATATTGTTATGGTAAAAGGGTCCTCAAAAGGTTTAAAACAATATAAACTTATGAAATGTAATAAAATAATCGATTAGTTAAGTGTTAAATCATGCCAAAAACATAATAAAAACTCTACAGAAACCATATGTGAACACTACCAACCACCAAGTAACACCATAGCAACTGCCTAGCAACCAACCAGAACACATTAGCAACCACCTGGCAACACCCTAGCAACCACCTAGCAACACGCTAGCAACCACCCAGAACACCCTAGCAACCACCTAGCAACCACCCAGAGCACCCTAGCAACAAACCAGAACACCCTAGCAACCCCTAGCAACCACCCAGAACACCTTTGCAACCACCCAGAATACCCTAGCAACCGCATAGCAACACCGGAGCAACCACCCAGAATACCCTAACAACTGCCTAGCAACAACCCAGAACACTGTGGCAACCACCCAGAGCACCCTAGCAACTGGGTGGTGAGATTTGCCACTTCAAGCACCGCTTTACTTTTTCTTCTGGAAATGTCCCATAAATGTCATTCTGGAGGTCAAAAATTGAGCCTATTTATAGCTAATATAACATCAGGAGTCTAAGTTTATATTGTTTAAAACCTTTAGAGA
Organism: Hybognathus amarus; assembly: GCA_030378365.1. NCBI lineage: Eukaryota > Metazoa > Chordata > Actinopteri > Cypriniformes > Leuciscidae > Hybognathus > Hybognathus amarus. Next base: position 213,105 of record JAQIUQ010005231.1, read on the forward strand.
ACCTTTGTCCAGAAATGAGTTCAATAGGTCAGATATGGACTTCTCTATGGCTTATTAAGCATCTGTTGGAGTCTATGAGTATGTATGGAAAATTCATGGTCAAGTACTGTTGACTATTATAAAAACTCTACAGAAACCATGTGTGAACACTACCAACCACCTAGTAACACCATAGCAACCACCCAGAACCCCTTAGAAACAACCTAGCAACCAACCAGAACACCCTAGCAACCACCTAGCAAAACCCTAGCAACCACCCAAAACAGTCTAGCAACAAACCAGAATACCCGGTCAACTGCCTAACAACAGCCTAGCAACCACCCTCTAGCAACAAACCAGAATACCCTGTCAACTGCCTAACAACACCCTAGCAACCACTCAGAACACCTTAGCAAACACCCAGAATACCCTAGCAACCGCTTACCAACACCAGAGCAACCACCCAGAATACCCTAACAACCGCCTAGCAACCACTCAGAACACTGTGGCAACCACCCAGATTACCCTATAGGAACTGGGTGATGAGATTTGCCACTTCAACCGCCACTTCACAATTTCTTCTGGAAATGTACCATAAATTTGTTCTTGGAGGTCAAAAAGGTACCTATGTCTATCTAATATCACATCAGAAGGAGTCTATACGTTTTTATATTGTTTTAAACTTTTTGAGGAACCTTTGACCAGAAATTAGTTCAATAGGTCAGATATGGACTTCTCTAATGCTTAGGAAGCATCTGTTGGAGTCTATGAGCATGTATGGAAAGTTCAAGATCAAGTACTTTTGGGCCAGAAACATGTTCAGTAGGTCAAATATCTGTCTGGCTGAATTGACATCATGAGAAGTAAACCTCTCTGTATATTAACCCACAGATCAAGTACCTGTGGGCGCTAAATTTGTTTCTGGAGGTCAAAAATTGACCAATGCATAGATCATATAACATAAAAAGGAGTCCATAAGTGTATATTGTTATGGTAAAGGATCATCAGAAGGTTCAAACAATGTAAACATGAAATGTAATACAATAATCGATTAGCTACGTGCTAAATCATGCCAAAAACATTATAAAAACTCTATAGTTACCATATGTGAACACTACCTACCACCTAGTAACACCATAGCAACCGCCTAGCAACCACCCAAAACACCTTAGCAACACCTTAGCAACACCCTGGCAACCACCCTGGCAATCACCAGAAATGGGCCAGAAATATGTTCAGCACGTCAAATATCTGTCTGGCTGAAATGACATCATGAGAAGTAAATCTCTTGGTTTATTAACCCACAGATCATGTAGCCGTTGGCCATAAATGTGTTCCTGGAGGTCAAAAATTGACCTATGTTTAGCTAATATAACATCAGGAGTCTATAAGTTTATGTTGTTTAAAACCTTTAAAGAACCTTTGACCAGAAATGAGTTCAATAGGTCAGATATGGACTTCTCCTATGGCTTAGGAAGCATCTGTTGGAGTCTGAGTATGTATACGCAGACTCCAACAGAATCTTTTTATTTATTCTAGAAAAAGAACAAATAAAAAGAACCTCTGTATAACTTATATATCATCCAAAGGTGTCTATAAGTTTATATTGTTTAAAAAATGTTGAGGACCCTTTGACCAGAAATGAGCTCAATAGCTCAGATATGGACATTCTATATGGCCTGGAAGCTTCAGAAGTAGTCTATTAGTATGTATGGAAAGTTTAAGATAAGGTTCTCGTGGGCCAGATATATGTTCAGTAGGTCAAAATATCTTCCTGCTCATAAAACATCATAAGTAGGTAATATCAATGTAAAATAACCTAATGATCAAGCACCCTTTGACCAGAAATGAGTTCAATAGGTCAGATATAAACAATCCATATGGCTAATATTTTCAGTAGGTGGAATAAGGACTCTTGCATGGCTTCAGTAACATCAAAATGAGTCAATAAGTATGTTTAGAAAGTTTAAGATCTAGTACTCAGGGGCCAAAACTATGAACATTTTGAGGATGTATGTCAAAGAGGAAACTGTCTATAGCTTATGTAATATCAGAAGGAATCTAAAAGTTTTTATGGTTTAAAAACTTTTGAGGACCCTTTTACCAGAAATGAGTTCAGTTGGTCAGATGTGGACATTCTAAATGGCTTAGCATTTAACTCAGACATCAGAAGTCTATGAGTATTCATTCGAGTTCGAGACCTAGCACTCCTGGGCCACAACTAGTGTATGCATTGTAAAGCGAACGCTCTTGTGATGTTTACTTATCAATACACAAATTAATTAGTTGTAGAAATTAAATGCATGAAAAGCACACGTGTTATATATTTTCTTTTCATTACAAAGAGGAATAAGTTAGATATTGTAAGCATTGCAATGAAACAACACAGGTTATCTAATCAATACACTATGGAAGGGTTTAGTTCTTGAATGAAAAAAGTGCATATTACATATATGTTCAATGCAGAACTTTCTTCAATGCACAATCCAAATCTCTTCATTGCACAAAGCATACAATTCATTTTTTTATTTGTTATTACTTTATTGCGATGCATAAAAGATCTAACTTGTTCCTCTTTGCAAAGAAAAGATATATGCATGTGCTTTCGCATGCATTTCTATTCTACAACTAATTTTTTTTTGTGCAAAGACAAGAAGTGATGTTTTGAGCTGTCGTTTCACAATACATACAATATATCTATTATCAATATACTCGTCAATATACTCGTTATATCTATTCAATGCACTACGGAATGGGTTGGTTCTTGAAAACACTGAACTGCATCAAAGTGCATATTAAATATGTTTTATTCTTCATTGCATAACGTTTGAGTGTATGTACAGACGAGAAAACATCACATGAGCTGTCATATATTTTCTTTTCATTACAAAGAGGAATAAGTTAGATATTGTAAGCATTGCAATGAAACAACACAGGTTATCTAATCAATACACTATGGAAGGGTTTAGTTCTTGAATGAAAAAAGTGCATATTACATATATGTTCAATGCAGAACTTTCTTCAATGCACAATCCAAATTTCTTCATTGCACAAAGCATACAATTCATTTTTTTATTTGTTATTACTTTATTGCGATGCATAAAAGATCTAACTTGTTCCTCTTTGCAAAGAAAAGATATATGCATGTGCTTTCGCATGCATTTCTATTCTACAACTAATTTTTTTTGTGCAAAGACAAGAAGTGATGTTTTGAGCTGTCGTTTCACAATACATACAATATATCTATTATCAATATACTCGTCAATATACTCGTTATATCTATTCAATGCACTACGGAATGGGTTGGTTCTTGAAAACACTGAACTGCATCAAAGTGCATATTAAATATGTTTTATTCTTCATTGCATAACGTTTGAGTGTATGTACAGACGAGAAAACATCACATGAGCTGTCATTTTCACAATGCATACAAAGTCGTTATCTATTCAATGCACTACCGAATGGGTTGGTTCTTGAAAACAATGAACTGCATCAAAGTGCATCTTACATATGTTTTATTCTTCATTGCACAAAGTTTGATTGCGCAACAAAGGGTACACAGCACATTCTCTTCGTTGCACAAAATAACGAGTATTGCATGCACTGTAAAAAGCGACAGCTCATATGATGTTTTCTCGTTATGTCTTTTCAGTGCAACGAGGAACAAGTTAGATATGTTAGTGTGATGTTTTCTAATCTGTGCACATATTGGTTTGTAAAATAGAAATATATGCAAAATCAATCACATTGAAACATATTAGGTGTTTAGCGAGCTTTATTCTTGCAAGAATAATAAACCTCTATTTCTTTTATTAATTTGAATCTGAGTGTCTCTTACGCAGTGATGTCTGTTTATCGAATTTTTGCCTTAACACCCACCATGGGCCCAAACTTTTCTGTAGATTTTTCAATGCTGCCTCAGTATAATAGCCTACCGTTGTCACGCAATCTGTGCTTCGGAGAAGCGCGTTCGCGCCCATGGTCGTGACTCGTGCCAACGATATAGCTATATTGCGCGTCTGTGTCAGCTTAAACGCGAATGCATGTGTAAAATACATAAATGTAAAGCATGATTTTCATGACAACTAAATATTTTCGCTTTGGTATATTAAAGAATGCTCTGTGCAAGACAACACTATTTCATTATTATTCACCGCATATATTTAGTATGGACAATATAGTCGATGTCCTACATTATCTGATACGGTCAGGAATTTAAGTCAATGTTTTAAATATTTTTTATGTTATTATCGCTTATTAAAACCATCCTTGATTTAACCTAAGCCGATTTAACCTAAGTGATTTTCATATTTTATTATTTAAAATTATTGTTTCATAATTATATTATTTGGCCTAATTGCCAAATCGTGACCAATACTGTATCAGGCTGACATGATCAAATATGCCAAACATGAGGAAAGAGCTTATTTCGGTGAGCATTCTAATGCCTTAAGCAGAAACGTGATTTGTGAAAGCACAGCTATAATGGAAAGTTTTAATTACAGAACATAAATCAATATCTCCATAGCTCGCACACAGCAGACACAGTGTGACACCTACTGGTATGTTTTTGTAATAGTTTTGAACTGCATTGATTTTAAACTTCGTTGGATTATTAGAGGACTGAGAACCTTCACATCGTCGTTTTTGATCGTATTATTAACAAACTACTCATTTCTATCACTGTATAACGTGAGCGACGCTGTCCATAAGTGGACTTTTGGCCTATAATCTATATTGAACTTGCGAAATCAACAATAAAATCTATGTTAATTTAACGACAAGCAGGTGAAAGAGACACATTTAGCCGTTTAGCCCCATAGACTCCCATTCATTCTGCTCTCGACCGCGATCACCTCCAGTGGAATTCTAATGGGACCGGGTCCGTGTATCTTTTGGTCATTTGATTTCCTGTTTGGTATGGAATAATGAGAAATGAAAACGAGCTCGTTTATTCGTTTTTTTGTTTAGTTTAAAAAACGAAAAATTAATTTTGGCTCGATTTTTCATTTTTCGTTTGTGGTTTACAAATCGGTTTATGGATTCGATATTTCATTTGCACACGTGGGCGGTGCTGAAACGCCCCTTTCTTTTGATTGGTCAAAGCGTTCCGCCTTCATTACGAGCTTTTCTTTCTGTCAGGCAGAATAAGAGTCACGAGTGCGGCACTGACAATACACTTATGCTGCGTCCCAATTCGCCAACTTATACTACGCCCTAAAAGTATGTACTCTTTTTGTGAAGAAAAAGTATATACTTTTGAGTGTGCAGCAAAAAGAGTAGGCAAGCTTTGGGACATACTATCACGTCATCTTTAACGGACGGCTCTGTCGCGTGCTGCGTGCATCCTGTCACCGTAAACTGCCCTGTCAATCATCTTGTCACAGTTAAAATCCTCCATTCTATCTAATTTGATTTCCTACCGTTTCAGAGCACGTTCATCTGCCAGTCGTGGGTCTTTCATGCAGATACTCTCCTCGTGTTTGCAATTTGAATATAATGATGCATTTAAAAAGTAATGGCTATTTACAAACGTTCACAATGCTGCTGCATATGCAATATAATGTGGACAACATTGAATAAATTAATTTTCGTCCGGTTAGATACTGATAATTAATCACTCAAACCTGTTTATCTAAACCTCTCTAGATAGCCGCGGACCAGAGCCCTGAATACATGACTCTGCGCGGGACTCGCGCGCCCTCCGTGTCTGTAGTTTTTTAACACTTTTTACTCGTGTTTGTAGTTCTAACCGAATCCTCTGTCCACCGCGCAATGGTTTGTTGGCAATATCAGCCGTTAGAGTGTGCACCGATCTACACTTCGGATTCTGACCGGAAATAGTAGACCATCCGGGTATCTTTGAAACACTCATTTCAACATACTACGGTTTGGGACATACTAATTCTATTTTCGAATACTATTTAGGATGGATAGTATGCGAATTGGGACGCAGCATTAGTTAATAATGTCTGAAACCACTCACTTTTAACTACGCACAATATTTGAAGCAGAAATATGTTCCTGGTCAACCCGGTATCAGCGCTAAAGCGTGTAATAGACACGCTGGTCCACTAGCGGATGCGTGTCATGTTCAGCGCTTTGACTCCTCAAGGCGTGAACATGACACGCAGGAATGAAGGTTGAACACCAGCAGGGGGCAATCATTTCCTCAATGCCAACTACTCTCCACGGACCAAATAGAAGCGATTAAGTGCATTCTCCAAAATTCACGCGATCAGGTAGGTCAAAGCCATATTTTTATTACGGTGCTGTCATTTAAGAAATCTACTTTGCTGTAGCCTAACGTTATATTTGTGTGTATGAAGACTGTGGAGCTTTTTAATCGATGGTGCTGATAACGTTAGTGGTCAATGACGTCAATGGAAATTGATATTAATTGGCTAATTAATTAATAAGAGAAAACTGCTGTCGATCTTGATCCTGAAATATCGATACTGATATTGTATCTATTCTAAAGGATAGATCCTCACATAAAACCAGTAATTTTTTCGATTTTAAACGAATTTATTTTATTCAAATATGATGCAATAAATCGATTAAACGTGATCGTAAAGGCCTTTACATTGTTACACAGTACACACACACACACCACATATAGAGACTTAGGTAAAGTTGGTTTTATATTCACACATTCGCACATTCGCGTTAAAGAACTTTTTCAATTAAATAGTCAATGAAGCAATTTTTTCAGATTCGAAGCAGCTACATGATGTTGACAACAAAGATAGTGAACTACAACCTTTTCTTCAATCGATCAAAATGGGCAAGTATATTTTTGAGGCATGCATAATTTAGCGAATATTCAATGTTGTGTGGTAACCAAGATAGGGACCGTCTAAAAATTTTACATTTTTTCATCGTGTGCAAACAGACAATTACATTCCAGCCAACTACAGATGTACCAGAAAATATTTCTCACATTATGTGTTCTAATGCAATAGAATGTCCTTTAGCAACAATAAAACTGCATTATAATGATGGTGTTTAAAAAGGTGTTTAGGAAATAATGAAGAATGAAATTGTCATACATGAACTGTAATCTGATATCAATCCAGACTGTAGAAAGTGGAAAATCATGTGTAATCTCCTGAACATAGTTAATCGCTTAATTTTACATCTGTTTAAATTTTTGTTTATCTATTTATTTGAAATCAAAATGAACAAGAACAGTGTTGGTGTTGGTTTTATGTTGGTTTTAATAATAACATGATTTATTTCAATAGGTTTTGAAAGGATGGGCCGACTGTTCCTAAGCAAGTTGGATCGTCTTGTCTGGACCCTACAGAACATACTAGGCTACTACAGCCCATTTCTTTCTGTTTTATCCACCTCTGTTTTTCTGTTTTTAAGTGTAATAAAGACTTTACAGTGTGACAGTGTTCTCCAGGTGCTGAATAAAAAGAATGGCCCAACAGTTTTTTATTCTTTCCTGGTGTATAGTATCTTCAGTTAATATTAAACTCTCACAATAACACAATTTGTTTGCATTGATTGATGTTTACAGTCCTGCAGAAATATCACTGTCCATGGTACTGAATCCATTAGATTATTGACAAGTACTCAGAAAGCATGAAAGCAAACATGATGTTGTTTAGGGTGTGAAGGGTGTGGATTTTGGAATAAACTGCTGCTTCAATGTATATTTTGACTGATTATAATCAAGGTTTTCTTTCTAAATATCACATGAGTGGAATGACTTACATAGGCATGTGAGATTTTACTTAGTTATAGAAGTTGTATGATTACTTAAATGTTTGTTCAATGTTTTTTGTCTGTATTTGATATCTGAATGTAGTAACAGTGCTTGCTCATTTAGTGATTCTGTGATCTTTGTAATGGCCTAAAAACTCCTGTGAGAGTCTTGAAGCTGACTTCTGTTGATGAAATTAAAAACTGTCTTAAGTAAATCTTTAATTTATTGTAATTCTGACTCCTGCTCTTCATTCATCATATCTGGTTCTGGGTCTTTGACTGTGTGCCCCTAACAGGTGAACATTTAAAAGAGTAGCATAACTCCTATGGGGTTCTTCAATAGCACACATTCCTTCAAAAAATATTACATTATCTAAATATATCTATTACTGTAATGGCTGAAAACAGTAACTTCTTTACTTCATGGATGTATTCAAAGAATAATGATTTGCTTTAAAAGAACATTGAAACAAAAGTACAGTTTAACAATATCTCCCTTACTGTTCATACAATTATCAAATGTTTATTAATAAAAATACTGACTCACTACAGGTGAAATTTTGAAAATAACTCCTTTACTATATGTACAATAAACTAATAAGTTCAAGAATAAATGACTGTAATTCCCCTAAAGTATTTTTTTCCCGTTTCAAAGGCTGTAGTCCTTTCCTACTGATCAGACTGACCTACTACCTGTAGGTGAAATTTGGACAATTACTCCTTTACTGTACGTACAATAAACTGATAAGTTCAAGAAAAAATTACTGTAATTCTCCTAAAGTATTTTTTCCTGTTTCAAAGGCTGTAGTCCTTTCCTACTGATCAGACTGACCTACTACAGTTGAAATTTTGACAATAACTCCCTTACTGTACGTACAATAAACTAATAAGTTCAACAAAAAATTACTGTAATTCTCCTAAAGTATTTTTTTCCCATTTCAAAGGCTGTAGTCCTTTCCTACTGACCACACTGATTTACTTCAGGTGAAATTTTGACAATAACTCCCTTACTGTACGTACGATAAACTAATAAGTTCAACAAAAATTACTGTAATTCTCCTAAAGTATTTTTTTCCTGTTTCAAAGGCTGTAGTCCTTTCCTAGTGACCACACTGATTTACTTCAGGTGAAATTTTGACAATAACTCCCTTACTGTACGTACAATAAACTAATAAGTTCAAGAAAAAATTACTGTAATTCTCCTAAAGTATTTTTTCCCGTTTCAAAGGCTGTAGTCCTTTCCTACTGATCAGACTGACTCACTACAGGTGAAATTTGGACAATAACTCCTTTACTGTACGTACAATAAACTAATAAGTTCAAGAAACAAATACTGTAATTCTCCTAAAGTATTTTTTCCCGTTTCAAAGGCTGTAGTCCTTTCCTACTGATCAGACTGACCTACTACCTGTAGGTGAAATTTGGACAATTACTCCTTTACTGTACGTACAATAAACTGATAAGTTCAAGAAAAAATTACTGTAATTCTCCTAAAGTATTTTTCCCGTTTCAAAGGCTGTAGTCCTTTCCTACTGATCAGACTGACCTACTACCTGTAGGTGAAATTTGGACAATTACTCCTTTACTGTACTTACAATAAACTGATAAGTTCAAGAAAAAATTACTGTAATTCTCCTAAAGTATTTTTTCCTGTTTCAAAGGCTGTAGTCCTTTCCTACTGATCAGACTGACCTACTACAGTTGAAATTTTGACAATAACTCCCTTACTGTACGTACAATAAACTAATAAGTTCAACAAAAAATTACTGTAATTCTCCTAAAGTATTTTTTCCCGTTTCAAAGGCTGTAGTCCTTTCCTACTGACCACACTGACTCACTACAGGTGAAATTTGGACAATAACTCCCTTACTGTACGTACAATAAACTAATAAGTTCAAGAAAAAATTACTGTAATTCTCCTAAAGTATTTTTTCCCGTTTCAAAGGCTGTAGTCCTTTCCTACTGATCAGACTGACTCACTACAGGTGAAATTTGGACAATAACTCCTTTACTGTACGTACAATAAACTAATAAGTTCAAGAAAAAATTACTGTAATTCTCCTAAAGTATTTTTCCCGTTTCAAAGGCTGTAGTCCTTTCCTACTGACCACACTGACTCACTACAGGTGAAATTTGGACAATAACTCCTTTACTGTACGTACAATAAACTAATAAGTTCAACAAAAAATTACTGTAATTCTCCTAAAGTATTTTTTCCCGTTTCAAAGGCTGTAGTCCTTTCCTACTGACCACACTGATTTACTTAAGGTGAAATTTTGACAATAACTCCCTTACTGTACGTACAATAAACTAATAAGTTCAAGAAAAAATTACTGTAATTCTCCTAAAGTATTTTTTCCCGTTTCAAAGGCTGTAGTCCTTTCCTACTGACCACACTGACTCACTACAGGTGAAATTCGGACAATAACTCCTTTACTGTACGTACAATAAACTAATAAGTTCAAGAAAAAATTACTGTAATTCTCCTAAAGTATTTTTTCCCGTTTCAAAGGCTGAAGTCCTTTCCTACTGACCACACTGACTCACTACAGGTGAAATTTGGACAATAACTCCTTTACTGTACGTACAATAAACTAATAAGTTCAAGAAAAAATGACTGTAATTCCCCTAAAGTATTTTTTCCCATTTCAAAGGCTGTAGTCCTTTCCTACTGACCACACTGACTCACTACAGGTGAAATTTGGACAATAAATCCTTTACTGTACGTACAATAAACTAATAAGTTAAAGAAAAAATTACTGTAATTCTCCTAAAGTATTTTTTCCCGTTTCAAAGGCTGTAGTCCTTTCCTACTGATCAGACTGACCTACTACAGGTGAAATTTGGACAATAACTCCTTTACTGTACATACAATAAACTAATAAGTTCAAGAAAAAATTACTGTAATTCTCCTAAAGTATTTTTTCCTGTTTCAAAGGCTGTAGTGCTTTCCTACTAATCAGACTGATCTACTACAGGTGAAATTTGGACAATAACTCCTTTACTGTACGTACAATAAACTAATAATTTCAAGAAAAAATTACTGTAATTCTCCTAAAGTATTTTTTCACGTTCCAAAGGTTGTAGTGCTTTCCTAGTGACCACACTAACTTACTACAGGTGCAATTTTGACAATAAATATCTTACTGTACGTACAATAAACTAATAAGTTCAAGAAAAAATTACTGTAATACCCCTAGAGTATTTTTTCACGTTCCAAAGGCTGTAGTGCTTTCCTAGTGACCATACTGACTTACTACAGGTGCAATTTTGACAATAAATCCCTTACTGTACAATTATCAAATATATTTATGTAATAAACATTATTACATGTGTTTATTACATATGTTTATGTAATAAACTGTAACTGACCTATAGTGTTAGACACAATAAGTTTTTCAGAAAAATATGATTGTAGTATACTTACAGTGCGGTAGGTATTGGCAGTATTCAACATGTAGTAAGTCAGTCTGATCACTAGGAAATTACTACAACCATATATATATATATATATATATATATATATATATATATATATATATATATATATATATATATATATATATATATATATATATATATATATATATATATATATATATATATATATATATATATATATTCCTATGGTTGTAGTAATTTCCTAGTGATCAGACTGACTTACTACATGTTGAATACTGCCAATACCTACCGCACTGTAAGTATACTACAATCATATTTTTCTGAAAAACTTATTCCATGTTCCAGAGGTTATAGCATGTTCCTAGTTATCACTCTACTCAATTAACTTTGATAAATGTATTAGGTAAAAGTATGTATTAACTGCTGTTCCTTGTACAACACATTTCTTTCATTGATTCTGAACTCTGTATGTACTCTGAACTCTTTCATTGATGTAGTGACCTGATTCAATGATTTCTTTCAGTGTCTAATATCTGATTGAAAAGGGTAACATATTATAGTTTTATTCAGAACTATGATTTTACAGCAAAGTGCCAGCAGTGTTGTGGTATCAGATACAATTAAGGATTTTACAAGCAGTGTTCACAAAAAGTTTTCATCTATGGCTTTACTAAAACTAACATAGACATCCAGAATCTGCATATTAATCTCATAATTGTGACCATTAAATAATGATTCATGCAGCAATGCATGCTGGGTACTGGCATAATACAAAACGTATCCATGCCTCCCAGCATGCAGTGCGGCATGAATCACTTTGGTCACCATTGTTGACATTCATATGTTGATTATTGATGTCTGTGTTTGTCTTAATGCATTTAATGAAAACTTTTGTGCACAAACTTTTTGTAAAATCCTTTCATTTATCTGATAGTTTATATGATTTTTTTTATAATCCAATATACACAACATATATCTTCAGGTATAATTTAAATAAATAGGCAAACCTAATAATACAACACTTGTTCAATCAGAGATTAGACTCTGTAAAAGTTCAGTCAACATGTCATTAAGAAATTAATTTCATCATCAAAGCACAACCATTGACACCTGATCATACTTTCTTTTGACTTTTGTGCAATTACAAATGTGTTTTATAAACACATGAGTTACAGCAGCCAAACACAAACAAATCTCCAATGTGGTGACCTTGAACGAAACTCAATAAATCATCACCTTCTAAACCTCTGTCACTTCTTCTTGTGCCACTCCATCTATGTCTGACTCCTGTTTGACAATAAAAGATGAAACGTTTGTGACATTTTCAGTGCATGTTTGTTTGAGGTAAAAGGACAGAACCTCTTGAGGCTCTGCCCCTTGTGCAGGGAGCAGCAGCTCATTTGCATTTCAAGTATTTCTTTCCTTCAGTGATTTTCCTTGTTAACAGCAGGTGTTCATCACTAATGCTCAATCATCACTTAACAAGTCACTCAAATAATTGCTAAACTTATTGATTGCAATGTATATCTTCTTTTTGTTTTTTAAAATTCAATAAAGGTAATCGGTGTCCTCAAATGTAATGAGTTAGCTTAACTTAAATGACTTGACTTTGTGTGTGATATTGTGAGCTAGTAGTAACTACAAGCACTTCAAAGTTCATTTAAAGTGTGTAATTTCACTGTTTTTACTCAAAATAAAATAAAATATCAAGATATTTGAATGCAGAAGTTTAATTGTGTATTAATAAACATCCTTGTTTTAGTGGACTTGATTCAAATAAGTTCAGAGTACTCATAACTATTATTTTTTATAACCTTAATTGAATTGAGGTAATCCATCTCAACTGAAATGAGTTAGCTTAACGTGTTGGGTTTCACAGTGCACCTCTCAGATATTCAATACAGACATTAGAGAATACATGAAATAACATTTTCGATAATGACACTGGTAATTTCTATAACAATGTACAATCTTATAAGCCTATAGAGAAGTCATTCAACTCATTTGATATTTAGAATGAAAATATTGAATAATACCTTGAATAAATTTGTCATTAGATATACACTGAAGCAGCACTGGATTCCAGATTAAAATCATTACAAAAAGATTGTTGCTTATTTATAACGTTAAAAATATGATTTAGATAAAATCTTTACTGTTTTTAATCAACGAACGAAATGTGTTGTACCAGAAACAGTTCTAATACCTACTTTTACCTAATACATTTATCAAAATTAATTGAGTAGAGCGATCACTAGAAACATAGTATAACCTTTGGAACATGAAGAAACACTTGAGGTGAATTACAGTAATTTTTTCATAAAAAAATTGTATGTACTGTACTTACAGTAAGGCAGGTATTGGCAATATTTAACCTTTAGTAAGTTAGTGTGATCACTATGAATATTTTCCAACCTTGAAAATAATGCTTTAGGGGAATTACAGTAATTTTTTCTTGAACTTATTAGTTTATTGTACGTACAGTAAAGAAGTTATTGTCCAAATTTCACCTGAAGTAGGTCAGCGTAGTCACTGGGAAAGCACTACAGACATTGGAACGGGAAAAAATAGTTCAGGGGAATTACTGTATTTTTTTCTTGTACTCATTAGTTTATTGTACGTACAGTAAAGGAGTTATTGTCAAAATTTCACCTGAAGTACGTCAGCGTGGTCACTGGGAAAGCACTAAAATCTTTGAATGGAAAAAATGATTCGATTATTGTACTGTTTTGGGGGCGGGGGTGTGGGGAGTGTACAGTTGTAAGACCTAGGACCAGACATGCTGATAGAAAACCAGGAGTAATGAAATTCAATGAAATAAGTAAAAGTTTACTGAAGAATAATTAGCAGTTACATTAGTAGAGCCAGTGTAGGAACATGCATTACATAATCATTTACTTCTGATTGGACAACATAAAGTCTAAACAATTATAAATTTTTGATAGAAAAGTGGCTATATAGCCAATAATCAGGTTATTTGTCGTCCATTTCTGAGATTTAAGTTTGTGGTGACCTTCTTCCAGGGTAGGAGAATGTTGTATATCACAAAGTTTAGAACCTCAAAAGAATATCAAACGCACACACAACACTGACAAAAAAACATTTATCTTCGAGGCTGAAGAAGGCCTGAGCTCAGAAGAGCAGTCCATCTTAACAGGATGATTAAAAATTTCACTCCAGGAAAGCAGGAACGATAATATTATGCCCATTTACTCCACTCCCTAAAGAAATACACATGAGATGTTCTCTTAATGGAAAAAGGTGAAATTGTGTATAAATTGACCTTCAAAGTTATACAAGTCAACTATGACAAGATATGTGATATTGTTATGAAATATTTAATTATTATATTATAATCAAGGCTTTTGGCATATGCCACAATTGTCACCAATAAAAAGTGCAATGAAAAGTAATGAAAAGTATCCTAATTAGTCAACACATTCTCACCCCAACTCGTCACTTTTGACCAAGCTTCAATATCTGACGCTTTGGGGCGCCCTTTGGCGTCAGTTCATGACGCGATCCTACAGCGTCGGGTTTAGGTCTGGGGTAGGGTAGGGTTACACGCGATCCTAAGGCGTCAGTGGACTGACGCTGAGAGGGTGCCCCAAAGCGTCAGATATTGAAGCTTGGTCAAATGCTTCCCAAGGCGTCAGTTAGGTGACGCCTTGGGGGTGAGAATGCCTTGAATTAGTTGTGAAACAATTCATTAAGAAAGCGTTTACTGTAAAACACTTGTATTAATAATCATTGTAACCAGAAAATAGTTTATTAAGAAAAACACCTCAACTTGTTTTATAATGATTTTTATTATGAAGCTGGTTTATTAATGAAAACACTGTAACTTGTTTTCTAAATATTTGTATTATGAAAATGGTTTATAAAGAAAAACATAGCACACTGAATGTTGTAAGCATTTATTAAGCAGATGATGGTGACAGAGTAGAGAGGAATTAAACATTTATTAGAAAGAGCTTTGTAAAAGAAAAGGAGAAGAATGCCATCATTACCGTCTATATGTTGCGGACGAGATACAGAAGATACAGTGATGATGAAAAGGTCCAGAAAAAGAGGACAAAGGAATGAATGCTTTTATATGCAAAAGTCCTAAGGGCTCTTCTACAAATAATGACAGTTCAAGATTGTGTGTTTGACCAATTGGCTGTAAAAAACTGAATGTATGTATGTCTCTCTCTCGCTGCTCTCTGAATCCCAAGACAATTATAATCAAAAGGCGCCTTGCATGTGAATACAACCCAAGGGCACACACTGGAATGCACCTAAAAGATAATGAATAAAGAAATGATTACAATACATACTTGATTGTTGTTGTTTTTTTAAAAATAATAAATTAATCATTCCAAAGGATAAATATTTATAAAAGGATATATAATTAAATTGAAGAGACAGGATTCTGACCCCTACCCTTCAAGTACATAGGCCTACAGTAAGGGAGGTAGCCTACTGTCAAAATTCCACCTCAGTCTAGTCAGTAGGAACATACTACAAACTTTGGAACATAAAAAAATTTCTTTGGTGAATTACTCTAAGTTTTAAAACTTTTTGCGTACTGTAGCCTATGTACAATAGCCTACACAAAAGTGCACTAAAGCAGTCGTGATCTAGGTGAATACTCTGCAAATATGAAACCTGAAACTATTTTCACCCTTTTTTTTTTTGACTATGTTCATGGTGCTGTCCAGTCCACGAACTATGTGGTCCTGAAGGTCCAACATGATCAAGTCTGCAACTTGGGTAGAGTTTTTAGGGCCCAAGCCCTGAAAGGGCACAGAGCCCTATTGTTTTCCTTCCGATTATTATTAGGGCCCAAGCCCTGAAAGGGCGCAGAGCCCTATTGTTTCCTTCCGATTATTTTCAGGGCCCAAGCCCTGAAAGGGCGCAGAGCCCTATTGTTTTCCTTCCGATTATTATTATTATTATTTTTTTTTTTTTTTTTTTTTTTTTTTTTTTTTTCTTTTTCTAGCGACTATTCGGGCACTTTTGGGGCCCTTAACATGCTCGAAAACTCTTGAAACTTTGCACACGGGTCAGAACCCACGGCCATCAGAGCCGGGCTGAAGCTGGTACCCGGGCGTGGCAGGGCGGCTCGTCAGCGCCCCCTGGAATGGGGTCCGAACACCTGGTCCATAACTCAAACACACTTGCATGGATTAATATGAAACTCGGTACACTCATAGATCACATCAGGCCAAACAACTTTCGTGCTCTAAGTTTTACGACAGTTCGAACGGAAGTCGGGAATTATGTTTTTTTTTTTAAAATAAATGTCCTAGAAAAACATCAAATTACAACCCATGCTGTTACCAATCACCACCAAACTCGGTGTGCATGAAGTCAAGACATTGAGGATGCTATATTCCGGACGGATTTTTGATATCTCGAACGGTTTGGCCGTGGCGGATTTTTTTGACTAAAAAAGGACACATAAAGTGTGTTATAACTTGGTTAGTTTTACTGACAGTTACAAAACTTGCCGTGTATATTGTTCTATTCAAGCCAAACAACTTTCTAATTAACAATAATAAGCTCAAACCCACAGAAAGTCAGATATTGTAGTTTGAATATGATCATGCTCTTTCTGAGCCTAGGCCTGTCACACAGTCTGTGTGTCTGTGTGATCACAGTCTGTTGACACACAGTCTCGTGTGTGTGTGTGTAGGGGGAGGGGGCTTAATCATTTCACTGTGTGTCTGGCCTGCTAAAGTAAATACATTTCTTAAGCCTGGTATTTTTTAAATAAGTTTTTATTTTTATTTTTTTATAAGTAAAGGCATATAACCTGTTTAATTGTAGTGCATTGACAATAGTTTTATATAATTAGTGTATTAATTAAATTAACTTGGTCCATAAATCAAAAAGGAAGTGTGTTAAAACTTCTGCATACATTAACTGATCTTGATGAAACTTCAGCAGTGTGTTCGTTGTAAGAGGCCGATCACATGGATGTGACTATTGTGAGTCAAATATATAGCGCCACCAACTGGCAGCAGAAAGTGTTTCACTTTCAAAATGCTTTGAAATCACACTCTTACTTTTACCCGATTTGCTTCAAACTTCATCTGTATAATGTAAACACACGCCAGATGAAGAGCTGTGAAAGCATTATTCAATATCTAAGATAATGTTGCCATAGCAACACATCAAACTTTAACATTCCTTTTTTTGATGATTTTGAGTCTCTTAGCGGCTTTTGGGGCCCTTAATGGGTTTGAAAACTCTTGAAACTTTGCACACAGGTCAGATCCCACAGCCATCAGAGCCGGGAAGATGGTACCCGGGTGTGGCAAGGGGGCTAGACAGCGCCCCCTGGAACGGGGTCCAAAACTTGGTCCATAAATCAAACACGCTTGCATGTAATAATATGAAACTCAGTACACATGTTGATCTCATCGTTTCATATATTCATATATTCTCCTCAAGCCGGACAACTTTCTAATTTACACTCATGAGCTAGGACCCACAGAAAGTCAGATATTTTGGTTTGAAAATGTTGAGTGTCTCTCTGAGCCTACACTTCTGTATGGCAAGCCCTTTTAACATTTAAAAGCTAAGTTTGACTATTCGTAATTAACATTGTAGATATCAACAACGTCTTTCTAGTCGTAATTACATTTTGGATAGTTTGTATTATCATTTAAGATATCTGTAACGTAATTGTGACTAGTCGAAACGACAGATGAGTATGGCAAGCCGTTTTAACATTTAATCATTTTAACCTACTAGTCTCTATTTTCATGCTACTAGTACTTATTTTTAGATACTAGTATCTATTCCATTAAGTACTAGTACTTATTCATTAGCTACTAGTGCTTATTCTTTAGATACTAGTGCCTTTTCTTTAGATACTAGTGTTTATTCTTTAGGTACTAGTACCTTTTTAAAGATACTAGTACTTATTCATTAGACACTAGTCCTTATTTATTAGATACTAGTACTTATTCATTAGATGCTAGTCCTTATTCATTACATACCAATGCTTATTAATTAGTTACTAGTACTTATTCATTAGATGCTAGTACCTATTAAATAGATACTAGTACTTATTCATTAGACACTAGTACTTATTTCAATGGTGACTAGTAACTATTCTTTTGTTACTAGTCACATTTTTTCCAGTGACTTCTATGGTGATCTGTCATTCAGATATCAACTATTCAGTTCTGACTAGTATGTTAGTATGTATTCCAATTGTGGAATACATACTAGTATGTATTCCAAAGCAGGGGTTACGTTTTTGCACGTCGTGCAGAATAACCCTAAAGGCACCAAGGTGGCAAGTGCCACCGGCTTATGCATATATATATATATATATATATATATACATATATAGCTGCGAGCAGCGATGGAGGGCCAAAGCCGGCGGTATCGCCATCCCGGTGCCTTTAGGCACCGGGGTTGCGGTGCCACCGGCTTGGGCCCGCAATCGCTGCTCGCAGCTATATTTATATATATATATATATATTTTTTTTTGTTTTTTGTTTTATATTCGCTTGCATATTTTCGGAGTTCAGCGTTCAATATCTCGTGAGTTGAATATTGTTACTACACAAATAAAAATTTTATCTCCACAAAACAGTTTTTCTTCGGGTTAGCACTTTGCAGATGGTCCCTTTTTAACAGCCTGTGCATAGAGATCAATGTATTTTGTCCTGTCCGAAGGAAAGATCGTTTTGATGAAATGTAAGTTGTAGCTTGTGGTGTTTTATCTGTAGTTATCTGTGATATGTGTTGTGTCTAGCAACAACGTTTCAGTCTCACGAGTTATTGAACGCGGAAGTCCGCGAATGTGCGAATATGCGAATATTAAACCAACTTTACCTAAGTCAGCTTTTACAGTGATTTGTGAGGTGATTATTGAGATAATTATTGGAGTGAAACAGACTCAACAAACTTTATCAACATCAGTAAAGTTTTGTCCATCACTCAGGAAGGGTCTGCTACATATTATTAACAAATTTTGACAACTATTATAAAGCATTGCAATAAGCCTAGGCTACTTAAAATGAAAGTTGTTCACTTTTGCTTGTTAAAAAGGCTAACTTAAACGGCTGTTGTCCATTACGATACGTTTGTACTACTGAAATTCCCACAAGGTATCCTTTGAATAATGTTTAAAAAAAATTAAAGTATTTTTCAATAAAGGAATGCTGTTTGTTTGTACATTACATACCTGTGCTGTTTTGTATCTGTGGAATCCTTTTAAACTATGGGTTACATTTTCTTACAATAAATTCATCTTCAGTGTGTCTAAAAATAGCATAGTTAAGTTGATCTAATGTTTATCTAAAAGAGGCTATATGCAGCCTTTTCCCCAAAATAAACGCAACAATAGCCTTTTTATTTTACCATTTATGACTCAAACATCTCCTGATGAGCATACTGACACCTTGTCCGCTCACAGTGGGTGCACCTATAAGCCTGTATCCTATTTTTCCTGTTTTCTGTCGGGTCTGACTTTTCCCGAGCTGTCTGCGGATGTGACGTGAAACGCGTTCATGTTAAACGTTTCAGATCACTCTGCCACCACCGCTAGTCAGCAAGTAGCCTACACTCGATGTCGCAAGCAGAACACTTATCTCAAACAATATATGTATTTGACTGTTCTTACCTCTGTAAACATAATGTTGACCTCCATGTAGCGGATGACGTATGCACGTACGAGCGCACGCTGCGAGCGGAAAGGAAGAGCAGTTCTGTTTTTGGGGCACATGGTGTCAGTCTAGAGTTTAAATTTCAGGAAAATGCATCTCTTCTTAAAGAGAATGCATTCTCTTTAAGAAGAGAAAAGCTTTTATTTAGTGTGTGCAAATGTAGCACTTTAAGTACATTTGATGTATTTGTATACTTTAATCAAATGTATTTTAGTGTACTTTTTGACAGGAATACACCTTAAGTATAATTTATATATATTTATAATATGTTATTATATTGTAAATAAGTTATTCATATAATTAAAATGCATTAAAGATGGGTTTTAGTTATCCTAAAAGTGGTAACAAAATACTTTTTTAAGGTTTACATAGTATATTAAAAATATATTTAAATTCATTTTCAGTGTGTCAAAATAGTACAGTTGAGTACACTTAATTGATCTTAAGTTTATCTTAAGAAGTACTAAAGTTAAGCTTTTAGTATATTAAGTACAAAATAAGTGCATGAAAATAGAGCACTTTAAGTACATTATGGAAGTGTACTAAGTGCACTTTAATAAAATGTTTTTAGTGTACTTTTTTGACAAAGGAATACACATTAAGTATAATATAAATATATTTTGAAAATATTATTATATTTTAAATAATTTATTAGTATAATTAAAATGGATTTAAAATGGGTTTTAGACATACTAAAAGTGGTAACAAAATACATTTTTTTAAAGGTTGAAATAGTATATTAAAAATATATTTAAGTTCATCTTCAGTGTGTGTCAAAATAGCACAGTTGAATACACTTAATTGATCTTAAGTTTATCTTCAGAAATGCTAAAGTTAAGCTTTTAGTATATTAAGTACAAAATAAGTGCAAGAAAATAGAGCACTTTAAGTACATTATGGAAGTGTACTAAGTGCACTTTAATAAAATGTTTTTGGTGTACTTTTTTGACAAAGGAATACACCTTAAGTATAATACAAATATATTTAGAATATATTATTACTATATTTTAAATAATTTATTTGTATAATTAAAATGGATTTAAAATGGGTTTTAGACATACTAAAAGTGGTAACAAAATAATTTTTTTAAAGGTTGAAATAGTATATTAAAAATATATTTAAGTTCATACTCAGTGCGTGTCAAAATAGCAGAGTTGAGTGCACTTAGTTGATCTTAAGTTTATCTTAAGAAGTACTAAAGTTTAGCTTTTAGTATATTAAGTACAAAATAAGTGCGCGAAAATAGAGCACTTTAAGTACATTATGGAAGTGTACTAATTGCACTTTAATAAAATGTTTTTATTGTACTTTTTTGACAAAGGAATACACCTTAAGTATAATACAAATATATTTAGAATATATTATTACTATATTTTACATAATTTATTAGTATAATTTAAATGCATTTAAAATGGGTTTTAAATATTCTAAAAGTGGTAATAAAATAAAAAAAATGTAAAGGTTGAAATAGTATATTAAAAATATATTTAAATTTATTTTCAGTGTGTCAAAATAGTACAGTTGATTACACTTAAATGATCTCAAGTTTATCTTAAGAAGTACTAAAGTTTAGCTTTTAGTATATTAAGTACAAAATAAGTGCATGAAAATAGAGCACTTTAAGTACATTATGGAAGTGTACTAAGTGCACTTTAATAAAATGTTTTTAGTGTACTTTTTTGACAAAGGAATACACATTAAGTATAATATAAATATATTTTGAAAATATTATTATATTTTAAATAATTTATTAGTATAATTAAAATGGATTTAAAATGGGTTTAGACATACTAAAAGTGGTAACGAAATACATTTTTTTAAAGGTTGAAATAGTATATTAAAATATATATTTAAGTTCATCTTCAATGTGTGTCAAAATAGCACAGTTGAATACACTTAATTGATCTTAAGTTTATCTTAAGAAGTACTAAAGTTAAGCTTTTAGTATATTAAGTACAAAATAAGTGCAAGAAAATAGAGCACTTTAAGTACATTATGGAAGTGTACTAAGTGCACTTTAATAAAATGTTTTTGGTGTACTTTTTTGACAAAGGAATACACCTTAAGTATAATACAAATATATTTAGAATATATTATTACTATATTTTAAATAATTTATTTGTATAATTTAAATGCATTTAAAATGGGTTTTAAATATACTAAAAGTGGTAACAAAATAATTTTTTTAAAGGTTGAAATAGTATATTAAAAATATATTTAAGTTCATCTTCAGTGCGTGTCAAAATAGCACAGTTGAGTGCACTTAGTTGATCTTAAGTTTATCTTAAGAAGTACTAAAGTTTAGCTTTTAGTATATTAAGTACAAAATAAGTGCGTGAAAATAGAGCACTTTAAGTACATTATGGAAGTGTACTAAGTGCACTTTAATAAAATGTTTTTATTGTACTTTTTTGACAAAGGAATACACCTTAAGTATAATACAAATATATTTAGAATATATTATTACTATATTTTACATAATTTATTAGTATAATTTAAATGCATTTAAAATGGGTTTTAAATATTCTAAAAGTGGTAATAAAATCTCGCTGAATGCGAGAACGCCCTCCCCTCCTTTAGTGGACTTAGATATCCTAGGAATGACCAGAAGCCTTGAATTTAGTGATCTTAAAGAACGCGGTGGATTGTAGGGCGAAAGAAGGTCCGTTAAGTACATTGGAGCTAAACCATTTAGGGCTTTATAGGTTAGTAGTAGTATTTTGTAGTTGATGCGGAACTTAATAGGTAACCAGTGTAGAGATGATAAAATCAGTGTTATATGATCGTATTTTCTTGACCTAGTAAGAACTCTAGCGGCTGCATTTTGGACTAACTGTAGCTTGTTTATTGAGGATGCAGGACAACCGGCTAATAAAGCATTACAGTAATCTAGTCTCGAGGTCATAAATGCATGAACTAACTTTTCTGCATCAGAAACAGATAGCATGTTACGTAGCTTAGCAATGTTTCTAAGGTGGAAAAAGGCTGTTCTTGTAACATATGAAATATGATTTTCGAAAGACAAGTTGCGGTCTAGTATAACACCCAGGTCTTTTACTGTAGTGGATAAAGTAACAGGACATCCATCTATATTAAAGTTGTATTGTAAGAGGTTTTGTGAGTAGTTTTTTGGACCAATAAGTAAAACCTCCGTTTTATCTGAATTTAATAGCAGGAAATTACGCGTCATCCAGCATTTTATATCTTTGAGACACTCTGTCAATTTAGATGAGTTAGTGTTTTCGTCTGGTCGTGATGAAATATATAATTGAGTATCATCAGCATAACAGTGGAAGTTAATTCCATGTTTTCTTATAATATTACCAAGTGGCAGCATATATATTGAGAATAGCAGAGGGCCTAAAACCGATCCTTGCGGTACTCCATAGTCTACTGGCGTTATCTTTGATTTCTCCCCATTTAAACAAACAAAATGAGAACGGTCCGATAAGTACGATCTAAACCAGCTTAATGCCTGTCCCTGAACACCAGTGTAGTTTTGTAGTCAATCCAAGAGTATTTTATGATCTATAGTGTCGAACGCAGCGCTAAGATCAAGTAGGACTAGTATTGAGATACAGCCTTGGTCAGAAGCTAAAAGTAAATCATTTGTAATTTTAACTAGCGCAGTTTCTGTACTATGATGCGGTCTGAATCCTGACTGGAATTTTTCATAGATATCATTTTCTTGCAAAAAAGAGCACAATTGAGCGGACACAACTTTTTCTAGTATTTTTGACATAAATGGAAGATTTGAAATGGGTCTGTAATTTGCTAAGTTATTTGGATCTAATTGTGGTTTCTTAATGAGAGGTTTTATTACTGCCAGCTTGAATATTTTTGGAACATGACCTAAAGATAAAGACGAGTTAATAATATTGAGGAGAGGCTCTTCCACTACAGGTAACACTTCTTTCAGTAGTTTAGTGGGTATTGGATCTAATAAACATGTTGTTGGTTTAGAAGCAATGATAAGTTTATTTAGCTCTTCCTGTCCTATCGTTGTAAAGCGGTGTAGTTGTTCTAGAGGGGCCATAATTGAGGCTGAATCATAAGACACCATAGAGGATTGTACATTTATAATTGTGTTTTGGATGCTTTCTATTTCTCATTGAAGTAATTCATAAAATCATTACTGCTAAACTGTAACGGTATATTTTGCTCTGGCGATGTCTGTTTATTTGTTAGTCTAGCCACGGTGTTAAATAAAAACCTTGGATTATTTTGGTTATTTTCTATTAGTTTGCGAAGATGCTCAGCCCTGGCAGTTTTTAGAGCCTTTTTATAACGTGACATACTGTCTTTCCACGCGATTCTAAAGACCTCTAAATTAGTTTGTTTCCATTTACGCTCTAAGATACGAGTTTCTCTCTTGATAGCATGCGTATCACTGTTGTACCAGGGTGCTTTAGTTTTCTCTGTAACCTTTTTTAATCTAATTGGTGCAACAATATCTAATGTGATAGTGAAAATGGTGCTCAAACTGCTAGTCATTTCATCTAATTGATCAGTTTGTTTGGGTTCACTTAGCAGCTTAGATAGATCAGGTAAGCTATTTGAGAATCTATCTATAGTGGTTGGAAGGATTGTTCTGCCTGGTCTATAACGTAGCGCAACATGACATATTCCGGCAGTACGTATTATGCAAGTCACCATGTAATGATCAGTGACATCATCGTTTTGCGGTATAATATTTATATCAGTTGGACTGGTTCCATACAGAGGTGAGACCAAGTCATTGTTTTGCAAGTCACAAGTAAGTCTCGAGTCTTTGCATTCAAGTCCCAAGTCAAGTCCCGAGTCAAGACAGTCAAGTCCAAGTCAAGTCCTGAGTCAAGACAGACAAGTCTAAGTCAAGTCTCGAGTCAAGACAGACAGAGTCCAAGTTGCAAGTCCTTGAGTTTAAGCTTAAAGTCTTAAACAAGTCATTAGTGCTTTTTGCACAAATTACTCTCTCAGTGTTAATTACTAGTAAATTAAATGTATACTCATTTATATCAGGAAGGCTTTTAAAATATGATACAATTTAATAATATAATATTATCATATTTATTCAAACTTAGTGGATGTTGGTTGGTTGGTTGGTTGGTTGTCTGATTGGTTGAATGTGAAGAGTGGCAATGCAGATTTCAAAATAAACAAAAAATAAAAGTAACTGTTCATTGGGGAAATCAATCGTTATTTGCTACACATTAAGTTTAAAATATTGAGTCCCTGGTTAAATTATTTTGTTAACGCGACTGTAATTGTACTAGAACGTTCCTATTTCCATGGCGACGTATCAAGCGTCACATGGCACTTTTTGGGGCTACATGCCTTTCATTTACAAAACGTAATGCAAATCCATCCATTTCTCCCGAAAGACATGAAAGTGAGTGGTTGGTGAACAGGGAGAAGACTTTATAATCATAGGGTAAAAGTGCGTTTGTTGTGGGGGAAAAATAACATGTCTCAAAATTACATTTGAAAGGTTTATTATTTCCGCTTACTTAGACATCGGTGGGTTTTTTTCTCAAATTATAAATGCTTCGCTAGTAAAAAGAAAACATTATTTGGTTGAAAACTGTCTGAACGTGTGATAAAAGACAACTGACGTGCTGCTCTATCACGCGCTCTCTGGCTCAGTGCCAAACGTGCGAAAGCAGTGCTAATCAGCGCTGTGATCATGTCAATAATACAATGCTATACTACAGTTAGTGATTATTACAACTCTGATCTGTGGTTTTAGAAGGTAGGTCAAGTCTTTCCAAGTCACAGGGCTCAAGTCCGAGTTAAGTCTCGAGTCATTGTTGTCAAAGTCTAAGTCGAGTCGCAAGTCATCTTTGAATATGTCAAGTCGAGTTGCAAGTCATCAAATTTGGGACTCGAGTCCAAGTCAAGTCCAAGTCATGCGACTCGAGTCCACAACCCTGGTTCCATATGATATAATTAAATCTAGTGTATGATTTAGACGATGAGTGGGACCACTGACGTTTTGTTTGACCCCAAAGGAGTTTAATAAGTCTGTAAACGCAGCCCCTAAAGCATCATTTGTATTATCTACGTGTATGTTAAAATCTCCAACAATTATTGCTTTATCGACATTCACCAATAGATCCGAGAGAAAGTCTGCAAACTCCTTTAAGAATTCAGCATATGGCCCTGGAGGTCTATATACAGTAGCCAAGGCTAGAGATAATATGGATTTCTTTCTTACATCTAACAGCGTAACATTTAGCACAAGTACTTCAAAAGAATTAAACTTGTGACCTGTTTTCTGAGTAACATTAAAAATATCTTTATAGATTGTCGCAACACCGCCGCGCGACCGATCAGACGAGGCTCATGCTTATAACAGTATCCTGGTGGACTAGACTCATTTAGACCAAAATACTCATTTGGTTTAAGCCAGGTTTCAGTAAGGCACAGAACATCAAAATTATTATCTGTGACCATTTCATTTACAATAACTGCTTTAGGTGTGAGCGATCTAATGTTTAGAAGACCTAGCTTTAAAAATTGTTTTTGTTCACTGATATTTAGATTTTCTGGTTTAATTACAATAAGATTTTTGCTAAATCCTGCACTAGATTTATTGTTTGGCTTCACTAAACGAGGAATGGACACAGTTTCTATGTAACGCTCCACACTATGCATATTAGTTAAGTTTGGACAACAGAGGCTGCAATTTGGACTTTGACTTACCAGTCATCTGGTGCGTAACGTCTCGGAGATGTTGTCCGACAGAACAGCTCGCTCCGATTCTGCTGGGGTGGAGTCCGTCTGCCCGGTACAGCCTGGGTCGCTCCCAAAACAGATGCCAATTATTTACAAAGAGCAGTTTCTGTTCATTACACATTAACATTAGCCATTCATTAAATGCAAAAAGTCTACTGAACCTTTCCTGTCCTTGTCTGTACGTGGGAAGCGGTGCGGACCCGATGATCGTTGCTTTAGGCGCTGTGGTGCGTACCGTCTCGATCAGGCTCATGTAGTCCTTCTTCAGAACCTCGGTCTGCCGTTGCCTGATGTCATTCGCTCCCGCTTCCAGCACAACAGCTCCGATGCGCGTGTCACCGCCCACGATCTCGGGAACCTGAGCGGCGATATCGAGAACACGGGCACCGGGGAAACAGTGTGTGCGTACATTACCTTTACCCGAAGTAGCGCGGACATGACGGACCATGGATGTCCCGATGATCACGGCGTCATCGCGTTCCGGCTCGCGAAGAGGGGAGAAGCGGTTCCGAGTGGAGATCTCGAAGACCGGGAGGGGCGGAGAGGTATCTCTGGTCCTGGCTCGTGGCCTCCGCTGTGTGATCCATGCTCCACGGTGTTGTGCCGGAGTCGGAGTGAAAGAAGGCCGGGCTGATCGCCGTCGTCCTGGGCAGAGGAGCATACGGAGTGGATGAGGAAGTACTAACAGAGTTAACGTTACTAACCACTGAGTTGTGAGCGTCGGCGCGTGAAGCTTCAAGCGTTGAACGTCGGTCCAACAGCTCGGCTTGCTTCATCAGCAGACTGCGGATCTGCTTCTCGAGGCGTTCCAGCTCCTGCTTCACCGTGAAGAGCTCGAATGTGTCCTCACCTGCACACAGAGGTAACGTTAGACTCTCATCCGATGTGTTCGCCACTATAAAAGATGAACAGTAAATTAATATCCCGACTAATTTAGGACTGAAATGCCGGATGCAACCCGTATCTTTTCAGTGAAACGGGTGTAGAATGAGACGGCCGATAGGCGAAGGGACACACGTTGAATGCTAGCGGGCTAAAGGTGATAGAAAAATAGAAAGTGCTAGTTTATAAATGAGTGGTAAAGAAGAAAATCAAGGAATTAATGAAGAAATTCTCCGGAGCTACAAACACAAGTACAGATCGCACGCGTATGCGCCGTAAAGGCAGGTTCTCACAGCAAATGCCTATGCCCCGTTCATGCAGGCTCTAAGCAAAGCAAGTGAGAAGCCTTGAGTCAGCGTCTCGATAGGCGAAGGCCACGCGTGGAATGCTAGCGGGCTAAAGGCTAGTAGCCTAGATTCGAAAAATTGGATCTAAGTAGCGATATCAAAGCAATCCAATTGTTTTTTTATAAGGAATAGTATCGAGGATAAGTTCACATGATAGAAAAATAGAAAGTGCTAGTTTATAAATGAGTGGTAAAAAAGAAAATTAAAGATTAATGAAGAAATCCTCCGGAGCTACAAACACGAATACAGATCGCACGCGCATAAAGTACTCTAAGTAAAATAGAGTACTTTAAGTACATTATGGAAGTGTACTAAGTGCACTTTAATAAAATGTTTTTATTGTACTTTTTTGACAAAGGAATACACCTTGACAAGATATACATACATATGACAAGTATAATACAAATATATTTAGAATATATTATTACTATATTTTAAATAATTTATTTGTATAATTTAAATGCATTTAAAATGGGTTTTAAATATACTAAAAGTGGTAACAAAATAAATTTTTTTAAAGGTTGAAATAGTATATTAAAAATATATTTAAGTTCATCTTCAGTGCGTGTCAAAATAGCACAGTTGAGTGCACTTAGTTGATCTTAAGTTTATCCTAAGAAGTACTAAAGTTTAGCTTTTAGTATATTAAGTAGAAAATAAGTGCTCGAAAATAGAGCACTTTAAGTACATTATGGAAGTGTACTAAGTGCACTTTAATAAAATGTTTTTATTGTACTTTTTTGACAAAGGAATACACCTTAAGTATAATACAAATATATTTAGAATATATTATTACTATATTTTAAATAATTTATTAGTATAATTTAAATGCATTTAAAATGGGTTTTAAATATTCTAAAAGTGGTAATAAAATAAAAAAATGTAAAGGTTGAAATAGTATATTAAAAATATATTTAAGTTCATCTTCAGTGCGTGTCAAAATAGCAGAGTTGAGTGCACTTAGTTGATCTTAAGTTTATCTTAAGAAGTACTAAAGTTTAGCTTTTAGTATATTAAGTACAAAATAAGTGCACGAAAATAGAGCACTTTAAGTACATTATGGAAGTGTACTAAGTGCACTTTAATAAAATGTTTTTATTGTACTTTTTTGACAAAGGAATACACTTTAAGTATATACAAATATATTTAGAATATATTATTACTATATTTTAAATAATTTATTAGTATAATTTAAATGCATTTAAAATGGGTTTTAAATATTCTAAAAGTGGTAATAAAATAAAAAAATGTAAAGGTTGAAATAGTATATTAAAAATATATTTAAGTTCATCTTCAGTGCGTGTCAAAATAGCAGAGTTGAGTGCACTTAGTTGATCTTAAGTTTATTTTAAGAAGTACTAAAGTTTAGCTTTTAGTATATTAAGTGCAAAATAAGTGCACGAAAATAGAGCACTTTAAGTACATTATGGAAGTGTACTACGTGCACTTTAATAAAATGTTTTTATTGTACTTTTTTGACAAAGGAATACACCTTAAGTATAATACAAATATATTTAGAATATTTTATTACTATATTTTAAATAATTTATTAGTATAATTTAAATGCATTTAAATGGGTTTTAAATATACTAAAAGTGGTAACAAAATACATTTTTTAAAGGTTGAAATAGTATATTAAAATATATATTTAAGTTCATCTTCAGTGCTGGTGTCAAAATAGCAGAGTTGAGTGCACTTAGTTGATCTTAAGAAGTACTAAAGTTTAGCTTTTAGTATATTAATTACAAAATAAGTGTGCGAAAATAGAGCACTTTAAGTGCATTATGGAAGTGTACTAAGTGCACTTAAATAAAAATGTATTTTAGTGTACTTTTTTCACCTGGGGAGCAATGCTGATGAGCTGCGCCCATTCGTACTACACGCACACACATAGCGAGGGCGAGTCACTGAATCCATGAACCGTGACAGTACCCCCCTCCTAAGAACGCCGCCTGGCGTTCTCAGACCCCCTTACCTGCCGATTGTAATCATCGATAAGGGAGTGATCCAAGATGTCCCTAGCCGGAACCCAACTTCTCTCCTCCGGACCGTAACCTTCCCAGTCCACCAAGTACTGGAATCCACGTCCCCTCCGTCTAGAATCCAGTATACGATTAACCGAATAAGTTGGTTCCCCATCTACGAGACGCGGCGGGGAGGAACCGGGGCAGGCGGATTAATGATGGAACGAAACACGGGTTTAATTTTGGATACATGGAAGGCGGGGTGAATCCTCCTGTACGCTGGAGGCAGGTTGAGGCGGACTGTCACCGGACTAATCATTTTGGTGACAGTAAACGGGCCAATAAATTTAGGAGCAAGCTTGTTAGAGACGGAGCGGAGCGGAATGTTCTTGGTTGAAAGCCACACTTTTTGACCCACGACGTATACGGGAGGCTTAGACCGGTGGCGATCGGCTTTAGCCTTGGTGCGAGCACGCACCTGGAGCAGAGTCTCACGGGCTCTGGTCCATGTGCGCTGACACCTCTGGATGAAGGCGTAAGCGGAGGGAACCGCGACTTCGGATTCCAGACTGGGAAAAATAGGTGGCTGGTAACCTACACTACATTCGAACGGAGAAAGACCCGTGGACGACACTGGCAATGTGTTGTGTGCGTACTCCACCATAGAAAGTTGTTGACACCAGGACGAAGGATTCTTGGAGACTAAACATCGTAACGTCCTCTCCAAATCTTGGTTGGCTCTCTCGGTTTGACCATTGCTCTGGGGGTGAAACCCTGAGGACAGACTAACCGTCGCTCCCAGTAATTTACAAAACTCTCTCCAAAATCTGGACACAAACTGGGGACCTCTGTCGGAAACCACGTCTGTCGGGAGGCCATGTGAACGAAAGACGTGATCTACAACGGCCAACGCTGTCTCCTTGGCTGAGGGTAATTTGGGCAAGGGAATGAAATGAGCCGCCTTCGAGAACCGGTCCACCACAGTCAAAACGACCGTGTTACCCTGGGAGGGTGGGAGGGCGGTAATAAAATCTAGCGCTATGTGGGACCAGGGTCTCGAAGGGACAGGCAGCGGTTGGAGTAACCCATCTGGAGGTCGATTGGAAGTCTTACCAGTGGCACAAACCGAGCAAGCCAAAACAAAACTGTGGACATCAGCGAGCCATGTGAGAGGTAGGGTTGTTCCGAATTACAATACTGGTACCGAAAAATGCCGCCGATACCAATAAAAATTCTGGAATCGGTACTAGAGTGAGTACTCTCTATCCGCATACCAATCCGATACCATTTTGTTAAACAATGCCTAGTTATACACGCTAACTTTGCTTACCGCTTCAAAACGGAGATCAACTCTTCTTCGCTACTCTAAACAGTGGTTGCTTGTGGAAAAACAGGAAGTCGTGCTGTTGCCACAAGCAACCACTGTTTAGATCAGTGAAGAAGATAACACCGTGCATGCGCCCTGGTATAATGTCCGCAATTTGGCTGCATTTCAGACTGGACCAACCAGCCAGTAAAACGGTGACATGTCTCACATGCCATACTGCAATTTCGAGGGTAGAACAAGCATTAGCAACTTCAACACGAGTAACTTAAGCATTTGAAGTCCCGTCAACCCACAGAACACGATGGCTATACGGAGGATGAGCCGCGTGCGAAATCAACAATCTCTGAAAGCTTCATTCAAACAAAGAGAAATGTTTTCAAAAGACAGCCAACGAACAATAAATATAACCAACAACATGAAAGTTATTGAGTTTATTATTCTGGATGATCAGTCGCAGTCAAAACTGAAATGCTGTTTATTTAACAAAATTGTTTATTGATCTTCAGTTATAAAGAGATTATTTTCTTATATTATTCATATAATCTTTTTAGATTCCTAGATTTATTTGTTGCACTTTATATATATATATATATATATATTTATTTATTTTGTAAATCTAAAATACCTTTTTTAGTTTACAGTATTAGATGTGTAGCTGCATTTTAAGTAGTTCTTTTTCACTTAAGATAAATATTGCTATGAAATGTAATTCAGATAATAAAAATACACTCTAGTTCGCTATACTACTCTATGTATTTGTTCATGTTTAATTTAGGGATAAGTTTGAAGCACACCATAATAATACTATCAATTCATACAGTTCTAGAATAAATTGCAGCTGAATAGATACTGTACACTCGGATCGGTATCTGCAATATCGGCCGATACCCTGAGTCTAGGTATCAGAATCGGTATCGCAAAGAGAAAAGTGGCGGTATCGCCACCAGAATCGTTGCTTGACTAAAAAGGTAGTGCGATTAACTCCTGGATGACAAGCCACGTTGGAACAATGCCCCCACTGAATGACGTCGGACCGTAATCCCTCCGGCACAAATAAGCGGTTCGGTGGACACCCGGGCGGAGGCGTTACCCCTTCTAAGGCCGACTTGACCTTCGATTCGACCTCCCAATTGAGTGTGGAGACAATTAGTGTCTCAGGAAAAATGCACTCGGGAGTAGACGGGCGTTCGGAGCGGTCAAAAATACGAGATAAAGAGTCGGGTTTGATGTTTTTGGAACCCGGGCGGTACGAAATAACAAAATCAAAACGTCCGAAAAAAGTGCCCACCGAGCCTGCCTGGAGTTCAATCTTTTAGCAGATCTAATGTATTCTAAGTTCTTGTGATCAGTCCAGACGATAAAAGGTACCCCCGACCCCTCTAACCAATGACGCCATTCCTCCAACGCTAACTTGACAGCCAACAACTCTCTGTTACCAATGTCGTAGTTACGTTCGGCGGGAGATAATCGATGGGAAAAAACGCGCAGGGATGCATCTTGTCGTCTGTGGGAGAGCGTTGCGACAGCACTGCTCCTACCCCCACCTCTGACGCGTCGACCTCCACCATAAACTGACGTGATGAATCAGGGGCTATAAGGATGGGGGCTGAAACGAAGCGGCCTTTCAGTTTGGCAAACACAGCCTCCGCTGTGCTTGACCACCTGAACGCCGTTCTGGGGGAGGTCAAAGCAGTCAGAGGCGCGGCTAGTTGGCTGAAGTTGCGAATGAAACGCCGGTAGAAGTTGGCGAACCCCAGAAACCTCTGTAGGGCCTTACGGGAATCTGGGCTTGGCCACTCCACCACAGCCTTAACCTTCTCAGGGTCCATCCGTACTCCCTCAGACGAAATGATGTACCCTAAAAAGGGAACAGACTGTGCATGAAACGTGCATTTCTCCGCCTTGACAAAAAGCCCATTCTCTAGCAGCCTCTGAAGCACTCGTCTGACGTGTTGACCATGTTCCTGGAGAGACGAAGAAAAAATCAATATGTCATCCAGGTAAACATATATGAACTGGTCTACCATGTCTCTCAACACGTCATTCACGAGTGCCTGGAAGACCGCTGGGGAGTTGGAAAGCCCGAAAGGCATAACCAAATATTCAAAGTGCCCCCTGGGGGTGTTAAACGCGGTCTTCCATTCATCCCCCTTCCTGATGCGGACCAAATGATAAGCATTACGTAAATCCAATTTCGTGAAGATGGATGCTCCTTGCAACCTCTCGAAAGCTGAAGACATCAACGGCAAGGGATAAGTATTCTTTACCGTGATGTTGTTCAACCCCCGGTAATCAATACAAGGTCGCAACGACCCATCCTTCTTCCCCACAAAAAAGAATCCCGCCCCCGCTGGAGAAGAGGAAGGACGAATGAACCCCGCTGCCAGAGAATCAGAAATATATTTCTCCATAGCCTCCCTTTCTGGGACAGAAAGTGAATATAACTTGCCCTTAGGCGGAGACATACCTGGTAATAAATCTATCGCACAGTCATAGGGACGATGCGGAGGAAGAGAAGCAGCCCGGGACTTACTGAACACTTCCTTCAGGTCGAGATACCCCGGTGGCACGTTAGACAGATTCACTGGCTCCTCCTGCAACACAGAACGAGAAACAGACGGAACAGCAGACGAAAGACATGAGGCATAACATTGTTCACTCCAACTGGACACGGAGTTAAGTCCCCACTCTATCCGGGGCCCGTGTCTAACCAACCACGGATGACCCAGGACAATCGGGGCGTGAGGTGACTGGGTGAGATAGAGTGAGATCCTCTCAGTGTGGTTACCCGAAGTGATGAGTGTCATAACTCCAGTGATGTGAGTGACTCCCGGGAGCTCCTGTCCGTTGAGTGCGTGGATGTGAATGGGGTGATGCAGGGCCGTGATGGGGAGGTGAAGTCTTTTGGCCAGTGAAGAGTCAATCAGGTTCCCCTCCGCTCCAGAGTCCACCAGTGCCTCGCCGTTGAAGGATCCGTCTGCCCACTGGAGTCTCACCGGGAGACGGGTGGCGCTCGAGGGTCTGGTCCAGGATAATCCGCCCGACAGTAGCCTCCGTCCTACCGCCGGGCTTGGCCTTTTAAAGGACAGGTGGAAACAAAGTGGCCAGCCTCCCCACAGTAGAGACACAGACCTCTCGAGCGACGGTGTTCTCTCTCCTCCCGGGAGAGTCAGAGCTCGACCCACCTGCATGGGCTCAGGATCGTTCCGAGGGGCTGACCGTGTTCGTGGCTCTGAAACCGGAAAAGTCTCCTCCGTCAACCATAGGAATGTGGGACTAACGTTTCACTCCCTGTTGTAAGCGAGCATCAACACGTAGTGCCAGTTCAATTAGTCCATCTAGAGTCTTCGGTAGTTCCACAGTGTAGATTTCCCGTTGAACACGGTCAGCCAGCCCATGCAGGAATAGGTCCCACTGTGCCTCCTCGTTCCATCTGCACTCGGCGGCCAATGTTCGAAACTGGATGGAGTAGTCAGACACTGAGCTGTTGTTCTGACGAAGATCGGCCAATTGACGAGCCGCCTCACGTCCGGCCACCGCGCGGTCGAACACGCGCCTCATTTCCTCCTCAAGTGCTTGGAACGAGGAGCAGCACTCGTGTTGGTTCTGCCACACCGCTGTTCCCCACTGAGCCGCGCGTCCAGACAGCAACGTCATTACCAATGCCACTTTACTCTCCTCCGAAAAAAATGTCACAGGCTGGAGAGAGAAAAGATTGAGCATTTAGTTAAGAAAGCTCTGCATAAATTAGGCTCACCCGAATATCTCTCTGGAGTGGGAATGCGCGGCTCAGGTCGATTGACGTTGGGAGGTGCTGGGGAACAGGCGGGGGCTGTGCTGGCACAGCGGGACCCCTCAGACGATGTATTTGAGAGGTGAGCTCAGACACCTGCGCTACCAGAGCCTGGATCGCCCGTACCCGAGGCTCCGATCTGTTCATCTTGACGATCCATGCGGGCGTTGTTGTCGACAACCATCTGCCCGACGTCTTCCGCACTCGCTAAATCCATGAATGGTCAGATGGTTCTGTCACAGCAGTAAGGAACAGACGTGGATTCAATTGCAAGTGAACGAGTTTCATTTAAACCCAGAGAGAAGAGAGCAGTGTCACAGACGAATAGGCAGGCAGACCTGAAAACTAGGCTTGATAGCGCAGGACTCCGTGGGCAGACAGAACAGGAACCGATGATCCACTAACGGCTGGAACGAATCCGAGGGTCAGGTACAGACGGTGATCAGGCTGGATAACTCAGAACAGGGCAGCGTAATCCACATGCAGTCAGAAACAGCGGACGATACTCCAAACAGAAATATAATCCAAAGCACAGGAACAAACACTAGAGTGAGGAGAACAGCTGGTGAGCAATCCGAGAACCTCAACAACCATCTGACAAAGACAAGACGACATGACAAACAATATATAGGACATTCTCATTCAACACAGCTGGCGCTAAATCAGCTCATCAGCGGGATAACAAGCAATGCTGATGAGCCGCGCCCATTCGTACTACACGCACACACACAGCGAGGGCGAGTCACTGAATCCATGAACCGTGACAGTCTCCCTTTCTTTGTTGCGATCTTTGAGAAGAATCGTAACATGATAAATTGTACAAACAGAAGATTGGTGTTCCTATGGGCTTGTTGTTTTCCACCCAATTATGCTTGTCTATATTTGGGGTTATGGGAGAAGTTACATGTCCTCAATTCAGCCAATCCTTTCTTTTATTGTATTACATGGTATGGTTGGTATATTGATGATTTACTGTTTATTTTTAAGGGTACTGTCACTCAGATTTTGGAGTTTCACCAATACCTTAATTCCATTAATAGGAATATTCATTTGTCTTTAAGAATACTCCAAGACCACTATCGACTTTTTAGACCAACCCTCTCCATTGATCCAGAAGGAAAGTTACACACCACGATTTTTAGAAAAAAAGACCTCCAGAAACACCATCCTTAGGGCTGATTCTTTCCATCCTTCTTATCTCATTGATAATGTACCTTTCAGCCAATTCCAGCAGCTACGTCGTATATGTGATGATGATGTCGATTTTGAAAAACAGGCAGACATTATGTCTGAACATTTTATTAAAAGAGCCTATAAACCAGGTATTGTTGCTCATGCTCATTCCAGAGCTAAATCCCTATACCGTCACCTTGACACCTTGATTAAGAAAGGACGTAAGACAATTACTCGATCCCACCCCTCCTTTGTCACACAATATAGTAGGGAGGCGAGACAGATAAAAAAGGATAATTCAGGAGAATTGGGCCATTATCAACTCTGACCCTACTCTTCAACAGGGTCTTTCCTCAACCACCTTTGTTTTCTTATAGAAGGGCTCAAAAAATTAGCTATCTTCCTCCTGAGAAGAAGGAAAGTTGGCTTAAGAGACCTATTGGGTTATATCGTTGTATGATTGCCCCCACTGTAATATCATTCCCTCTAAAACTTTTGTGGATTTTAAATCCAATAAAACATTCAAGATAAAAGATTTTATCAATTGTAAAATTACATTTGTTATCTATCGTTTGTCTTGTCCATGTAAGAATGTTTTTTATGTAAGGTCGTACTAAAAGACGTCTACGTGATCATCTAGCGGAGCATAAATGTACAATTCGTACCAGCAGCCCGGATTATCAGATGGCCCAACACTTTTGGCATATGCATAATAGGAATGACTCTCTACTGAGGATAGAGGTTTTGGAGCATGTGAAACCTTTAGATAGGGGTGGTGATAGGATTCGTAAACTTAACCAGGGTGAGGCATTTTGGATTCATCAGCTGGATGCTGCTCCGCTTTCCAGGTCTTAATGAGGACACTGAGTTCAAGTGTTTTTTTATGATATATTGTCTTTTACTCTGTTTGTTATGTTTTGTATATGAGGTTCATCATGTTTTCTTTTGTCTCTCCAGATAACCCACATTGACGGAGAGTGTTTTGTACCTTTTTTGTTGATTATCTATGTATCTATGTTAGACCTGGGCACGTTCAAGTTCAAAACGGTGCGCAACGTTTTGTCTACTCGCTCTTTCTAGTTGAACGTCATGTTTCCAGGAAACGGTGTGCACCGGTATGCAACAGGATTTAAGATATGTTTTCTCTTGTTTGGTGGGTGTGTGAGAACTATGAAGGTAAAACAGTAGCTAAACTTGAGAAGCACGTAAATGTGAATTTGAGAACTTGTACAATAAATATTCGTACTTGTATGTGAACATTTACACTCACAGCTCCGATTTGAAAACCTGTAAAATAAAAATCTGAACTTGAACGCTGAGATTTGCACTCACAGACAACAGTCACAAACCTGTATTCTGAATCTGAAGCTGCAGACAAGCAGTCACAAAATGTGTAAAACATATTTGCACTTCTTCTAACATTCAAATTCGCAGTACAACCTCAGATTGGCACTTGCAACTTCTCAAATCTGTCACTGCAAGTTCAAATTTCGCGCCTTGACTTTTGCTACTCTTTTCGCGATATATGAGGTGCAAAACTGATTTGTGCACTTGTAACTCAGTCGCGAGAGAGAGAGAGGGGCGGGAGCGCTGTGTTCAAACGAGCCGTGTTGATTGGTTGGCGCCTAGCCAATGAAATGGGATTTCGGCATGATGATGTCACGAAACCCGCCTCCTCGTGGATGTTCTGAAACGCTAACATTAATGCATTAGACTGATATTAAAAGAAATAAATGATATTATCAAACTTAGTAAACCACCATACTAATAATGCCTACTAAAGAAAAGCAGATGAACACAGAATATGATGAAAGAAAGCAAATTTGTGTTCAGTGCAAATAAACCAGCTGCCTGTGCTTTATTAATGATGTATAACGAATTGTGTTAATTGCTTTTTATTTTATAACTGTTGGTCCATTAAACCTCATTAAGTGTTTTCTTGGGTTTCTATGAGAGGAAAATGCTTAACGTACAATTAAATGAGTTGCGTTCATATTCTGCTCAATTGCTCCTCTGTATGCTTTATTTATGGTGTTTCCTGAGTTTATGGTGTTTCCTGTCTTAATCTAACGTGTTGCGTTCATATTCTGTGTTCATCTGCTTTTCTTTAGTATGCATTATTAGTATGGTGGTTTACTAAGTTTGATAATATCATTTATTTCTTTTAATATCAGTCTAATGCATTAATGTTAAGCGTTTCAGAACATCCACAGGAGGCGGGTTTCGTGACTATACATCGTGCAGAAGTCCCATTTCATTGGTCAGGCGCCAACCAATAACACGGCTCGTTTGAACGCCCCGCTCCCGCCCCTCTCTCCTCTCGCCGCGACTGAGTTACCAGACGCATTCTCATCCCAAGGCGCCATATTTTGACACTTTTGCAAAAGCGTGAAATATACAACGCACAGGGTACCCTTTAGCGCCAAATGAGACGGTTAAGTTTAGGTATGGGGTTGGGGTAGGGTTAGGCCACTGGAGGAGGCCTTCTGCCCGCTTATATTTTACGTCTCATTTGGCGTTAGAAGGTACATGAGTGCACCGAATCAGTTTTGCACCTCATATATCGCGAAAAGAGTAGCAAAAGTCAAGGCGCGAAATTTGAACTTGCAGTGACAGATATTGAAAAGTTGCAAGTGCCAATTTGAGGTTGTACTGCAATTTGAATGTTAGAAGAAGTGCAAATATATTTTACACATTTGTGACTGCTTGTCTGCAGCTTCAGATTCAGAATACAGGTTTGTGACTGTTGTCTGTGAGTGCAAATCTCAGCGTTCAAGTTCAGATTTTTATTTTACAGGTTTTCAAATCGGAGCTGTGAGTGTAAATGTTCACATACAAGTACGAATATTTATTGTACAAGTTCTCAAATTCACATTTACGTGCTCTCAAGTTTAGCTACTGTTTTACCTTCATAGAGAACTTGCAATCCAATCAGCAGCAACATGTATAAAAAACATGCAGTACTAAAGTGAGCTGGCACAATGGGTTCAAGGAAAATAATTTACAAATGTGTTCAATGCAGATTGCTATATGCAACAACTGAAGATATTAGAATATATGTTTGTCGTTTATTGTAAAAACATAGAGAATATCAACATAATGATGTAGTTTATTATATTTTATGAAATGCAAATAAAGTTAGTGTGTGAGGCTAAACAGAATGTGTTTTAGTCTGAATTAGGTAAGATGTGTGCTTTCAGTTTCCACAAATTCCTTCACTTGATTGGGATGTTCTCCTGTGTTCTGGGCGGCAAGTGCAGTTACTGTAACATCGGGCATAGGCTATTTTGTAATATTAAACACATATTTATACCAACTACATTAGGCTCCGAAAATTCTTCACAAAGAACACAGAGAATGGCCTTATCGGGCTGCCATAGTTGCAACTCTTGCGTATCAGAGACCGGGTGTTCAGCGCCACACCGTTTCTGTTTAAAAAACGTTGTGCAACGTTTTGTTCGGGCTAAGACGCAGCCCTGATTACCTTGGGTTAATTGATTGGGTTAATTGACTGCTTTCACCTAATTAAATTGATTGCTTGTTCTCTGATTGAAGGTGGGGTGTTATTTATAATCTTGCGCCATTCTCATTGTGTGTGTTACTTGGCCCTGATGAAGACCATTTGTGGGTCAAAACATGTTGGCTTGTAACTTTTTCATTATGAAATAAGCCAGTTTCAATAAGGCCAAGTTCAGACTGCACGATTTTCAAAGTAGTCAGGTCGCTGCTCTTTTCACACTGCACGACTATCTTGCCCAGCATTCAGTCGCTGCTGTGTTCACACCGCATGATGGATCGGCAACAGAAGGTTTCACACTGCATGACTTTACAATAGGAAAAATCGCCGACAACTCTGTTTAGCACGCTGCGTGCAAACTACGTTTCACAACAAACACACGTGACAAGGTGTAACAAGGAAACAACGCAACATCACACATGCTAGACCGGAGCTCTCACGCGAGACTTTTTTTCTTTTTCTACCCGGTTCAGCTCAGGTGAAACGTCAAATAAACACGGGTGCTCCTGCCAAATTTCTACTTATTTTTCTTCCTTTTTCTGAAACAATGCCATGCATGTTGATATGTGAACTATAACTCCTCCCCGAACTCCCCGCTGCTCTGTATCTTGCTCTCTCACATGAGTGCCGAGTGATCGCCGATGTAGTTTTCAGTCAAAACACTTTTCACACAGCAGGATTTTGAATCGCCGACAGGTCCAGATATTTAGCATGCCAAATATTTTACAGGCATCGGCGACTCATCGGCGATTCTCTCAGATCACGTCTTTGCTCATTCACACTGCATGATTGTCACTTGCGTGAACGAGCACGATTTGCCTGTGATTTCGGGCATTTGTCGGCGATTTCTGAAACCTGCTCGACGAGCCAAAAATCGTGGCTAAAATCATGCAGTCTGAACTCGGCATAAAGGCTTTTTAATCTTCACCTTCTCCTCATTATCCATTTACAGCCCGATCTCATGAAAGTTTTTTTTTTTTTTTTTTTTTTACATATTTTTATTGTACAGACAAAGAAAAATGTACATTAAATCATTGAAGAGAAAGGCATGAAAGCTAAAACACTGTCTGCACTTTTATCCTTTACATATTCAAAGAAAAAAAAGAAAAGGAATCACAGTAACAAAGCATCCACCACCCCAAACCCCTCCCCACCCACAAAAGAGGATTAGAAAAAAGATTAAAAAAAAAATAAAATAAAAATACTGTCAGTCTCTACATGTGATAATACTTTATATACACACACAAACATACAAAAAAAAAAAAAAAAAAAAAAACCTTCGCACCCAGGATATATTTTAGTCACAATCTAGTGAGGATACAGAGTCATAAAGATTTAAAATAGGGTTCCATATTTTATAAAATTTATCAGTTGAGCCCCGTGTCGAATATTTCAATTTTTCAAGTGAAAGGAATGACATCAGATCCTTTAACCAAGAGGTAGTTGGAGGGGGGGTTGGACTTTTCCACTGCAACAAAATGCACCGCCTAGCAATAAGAGATGCAAAAGCAATAACATCTGCTTTCTCTCGTGTAACGGATGCCGAGTGAGACACACCAAAAATGGCGACTAGAGGGCATGGAGATAAAGAAACGTTTAGAGCATTAGACATGAAGTCAAAAAAGAAGCCCAGTATGAAAATAGTCTTGACAGCTAAAGAATGTATGGTGTATGCGGGAGAAAAGAGCATCTGTTACAGTAGTCCCCTGATTCTGGAAACAATTTATGGAGTTTAGCCTTGGTAAGATGAATTCGATAGAAGACTTTTAGCTGAATGAGACTCAGCCGAGCACATATAGAAGTAGAATTAACTCTAGCAAGGGCCTCAGACCATAGCTCTTCTGACAACTTGATTCGCAACTCATTCTCCCAAGTCATCTTTAGGCTGGAGAAAGAAGAGGTACTAAATGAAAGTAACATGGTATAGACAGAGGATATTTTACTGCCACCTGTTGGGGCTGACATTAAGTTCTCAACCAGAGATTCTTTTGGTAATTGAGGGAAACTAGGGAAATTCGTCTTAACAAAACCGCGGAGTTGGAAATACCTGAATATGCCTGTAGTATGCAGGTTAAATTTGGACATGAGATTGGTGAATGAAGCAAAAGAATTATCAATAAAAAGATCTGCAAAACAGGCCATCCCCTTATCTTTCCATCTTTTAAAAGTGTGATCAATAGCTGGTGGTAAAAACAAGTGATTGTTGCAAATAGGGCTTAAGACAGATAGTGACTCCAGCCGAAAATGTTGGCGAAATTGTTTCCAGATTTTTAAGGTTGATAGCACAATAGGATTTCGAGATATAGTTAGAGGGACGCAAAGACAAAGGAGCAAAGACAAGTGCAGAAGAGAAGAAGAAAGACAAGTATCAGCTTCTAAAGTACACCAGTTGACTTCCGGCGCATTACACCACAGGAAAATCTTAGAAATGTTGGCAGACCAGTAATAAAACAGAAAATTTGGCAAAGCTAGACCTCCTTCACGTTTGCTTCGTTGTAGGATAGTTTTATTCACCTTAGGATTTTTACCAGACCAAATGAATGAGGAGATGGTTTTATCTAGACATTTAAAAAAAGATTTCGGTAGAAAAAGAGGGAGAGACTGGAAGA
Organism: Hybognathus amarus; assembly: GCA_030378365.1. Taxonomy (NCBI): domain Eukaryota; kingdom Metazoa; phylum Chordata; class Actinopteri; order Cypriniformes; family Leuciscidae; genus Hybognathus; species Hybognathus amarus. Next base: position 255,203 of record JAQIUQ010005231.1, read on the forward strand.
GAAATAGAAGTCGTGGCAGAACATTCATTTTAATGGTCTCCACTCTCCCAACGGGAGAAAGGGGTAGGTTGCCATCGTTTTAGGTCTAGTTTAATCTGATCAACCAAATTCGTAAAGTTATTCTTAAAGATAGAACTTATAGAGTGTGAAATGTTTATACCTAAATATCGAAACCCTGAAGGAGAAAAACTAAACGGTAGAGTGCTTTTAGAAATTTTTTTTTGCCTCATCGTTTATGGGGAAACATTCACTTTTAGTAAAGTTTAATTTGTAACCTGAAAAGGAGCCAACACGTGTAGAGCAAGTGCATAATCTCGTTGACGCAGCCAACTGGATCCTGTACATACAACAACAAGTCGTCAGCATAAAGAGAAACACGGTGCTCTGTGCCTCCCCTATGAATCCCACGTATAGATGAAGATGATTTTAAGGCGATTGAAAGTGGCTCAATAGCTAAAGCAAAGAGCAAAGGAGACAGAGGGCAACCCTGTCGTGTCCCGCGAGAGAGGGAAAAGAATGATGAACTATCGGTATTAGTTTTAACACTAGCAAAGGGAGCCGAATATAGAAGGCGAATCCATGAAATAATATTGTGCCCAAAGCCAAACTTTTTTAATACAGTAAATAAGTAACTCCATTCCACACGATCAAATGCTTTTTCAGCATCGAAAGAATTATCATTTCAGAAGTTTTAGATAGAGAAGGACTAAAAAGTATATTTAGCAATCGCCGTATATTAGATGACATCTGACGTCCCTTAATAAACCCGGTCTGATCCTCAGAAATAATATCAGGAAGACATGCATCAAATGCGCTTTGCCAGCACCTTTGCTAGAATTTTTAAGTCAGCATTCAATAAACTAATAGGTCTATAGCTACTACATAAAGTTGGGTCTTTATTTTTTTTAATAATAGAGAGATAGATGCTTGATTTAATGAGGGTGGGAGAAAACCCTGCTCAAATGACTCTTTATACATATAAAACAATAAGGGGGCTAACTGCACTGAAAATTTCTTATAAAAGTCTAAGGGGAAGCCATCAGGCCCTGGAGCCTTGTTACACTGCATGAGACCAATGCAGGTGGTAATTTCATCTAGCCTGAGAGGTACATCTAATGTCTCTTCTGTTAATGCATTAATAGTGGGTATAGTTAAATTATGTAGGAAAGACTCCATTAAAGAAGCATCAGAGGGAGGTTGAGAAGTATAGAGACTGGAGTAAAAGGAGGAAAAGACAGAGTTAATTTTTTGAGGGTCAGTAACAAGCTCATTGGAATGGTTATCATAAATCTGCGTGATATAGCGTGATGCTGACTGCTGTTTAAGCTGGGAAGCAAGAAGACGACCTGCTCTATCCCCATGTTCATAGTAGGTGGCTCTAGTTCTTTTAATCAAGTATTCAGCTTTATTTGTTGAAATCAAATCAAATTCAGTTTGTAACCTTGAACGTTTTAACTTAAGATCAGGTTTGGGATCACTTGAATACTGTCCATCAACCTCTAAAATTGAACGAATAAGCTCTTGTTGACAAGATTTTCTTGTCTTGGCTAAGTGAGCACTAAAGGAAATGATTCGAACCACGGATAAACGCTTTAAATGTCTCCCATAGAAGAGAAGCAGAGACGGTTTCCGTTTTGTTAGTCTCAATGAAAAAGTCTATATTCTCGTGGCATTTATATGCCAAAAACAGGTTTTGCGTGTATATGGCATGCGATTTTCGCGTACATATGATACGCACTTTTTGGCGTATAATATGCACGAAACTCCCCACCCCCTCCCCCTAAACCTAACCCAGGGTTTCTTAGTGCGTACCATGTACACGCAAAAACCATTTTGGCGTATAAATGCCACGAGAAATGACACTCATGGTATAGATACACATCTTCATGAGACTGTGTTGCCATTTATTGAGTGCCTGGGACCTGCATGTTATTTCATCAGTTCTTTTATAGCTTTTAAACTCCCCTTCATTTTCAAACTGACCAATCATAACTCTTCATTCGTTATTATCTCGATATTTCATATTTCATAGAGTATTTAACAAGCTTACCCACAATACTTCAATAATGTCTATCTATAAGCAGTTATATATTAAACCTTCACATTTAAACACTAAGTTTTAAGTCTAAATACTCTTAATAGATTAACTCCACCCCCTCAGGATGGTATATAGTTGGCTTCCTGTTCACGATCCCTCTTTTTAGGCATTTCCAGGAACTGGTAAGACAAAGGGATATTCATATTAAAACATTGTTTGTCCAACAAAAGGTTTTACTTTGATACGTCACCGTGAAATGTGCACCTTTCATGTGACTGCCTCTAGAATAAAACACAAAGTTAACAAACAGTTTTGTGTGGTTCTTTATATTGGTACATGTGTTTCATCACACACACATATCTCTGAGCAATATAACTCTCTCAGCTGCCCTTCTTGTGTCTAAAATGTGATATGAAATATGAATATGTTTTCAATGCAATCTATAGTCTAACTCATGCATTTTAAACTTAATTAGATAATACTAATGAATAGAGGGAATGCATTGATGTCACTTTCCCTCAGCCTGACTGAGTGGCAAAAGATCTGCTGTGTGACTGGATTTAATAGGGGAAACTGCGAAAATACTCAATATAGTGTTCCTTACAACTGACTAAAGATCCAGTGATCCATGGATATTGACATGCAGCCAGGAATCGTGTTGCCTGACATTTATGTATGCCTGATTTTGACGCCGGGAAAAAAGCAATACAGACGGTAAACATAAAGCAAATTTGCCTGTAAACGCTTTATATAATAAAGTGTTTTAATACCTTAGATTTTTTTGTTAAATCTAGTTGTGCAGTCAATTCGCAAAGCTTTTTCCACTTTATATGTGTTTGTTTTTTGCGGCATTCACGCTGAAAACATATACAGCCGCTCAGTCTTTTTGCCACTCACTGTGAGAAACTGCAGGCACGTGACCGGACGGTGATGTCATGTGCATTCCCTCTATACTAATAAAGAATACAGATAGATAATTTGAAATAATGAAATTATTTTAAAAGATGAAATTCTAGTCTCCAGTATGTTTTGTAAAGTTATTGTGTCAAAAAGAACAATAATTTACTATCTTTTTCTTGTGTGTGACATAATGAATTTAGCAAATGCCAGTAATGAGGATGTAGGTTTTCTGTCAGTGGATCAAGAGATAGCTTTTAATAAAGTTGATCATGGGGACTTCTGGTCTGAACATGTAGCGAGTAGACAGGTGAGAAGTGGCTCCCGAATTACTTTTTATTTTCTACCTAATTTTTTCGAAATAAAACCTCACGCACTTTGAGCTGATTACGTGTACGTTAAGGCATAACTTTGCACAACTAAATGAGACCAAGAGACGTAACTGAGGGCAAAAAACGACGAGATGGACGAAAATGCCGCAAGTGAAGACAACATGGC
>JAQIUQ010005232.1:0-22897 GCA_030378365.1 Hybognathus amarus
ACCACCCTAGCAACCACCCAGAACACCTTTGCAACCACCCAGAATACCCTAGCAACTGCCTAGCAACACCGGAGCAACCACCCAGAATACCCTAACAACTGCCTAGCAACAACCCAGAACACTGTGGCAACCACCCAGAGCACCCTAGCAACTGGGTGGTGAGATTTGCCACTTCAAGCACCGCTTTACTTTTTCTTCTGGAAATGTCCCATAAATGTCATTCTGGAGGTCAAAAATTGGCCTATTTATAGCTAATATAACATCAGGAGTCTAAGTTTATATTGTTTAAAACCTTTAGAGAACCTTTGTCCAGAAATGAGTTCAATAGGTCAGATATGGACTTCTCTATGGCTTATTAAGCATCTGTTGTTACATGCTAGTGTATGCATTGTAAAGCGAACGCTCTTGTGATGTTTACTTATCAATACACAAATTAATTAGTTGTAGAAATTAAATGCATGAAAAGCACACGTGTTATATATTTTCTTTTCATTACAAAGAGGAATAAGTTAGATATTGTAAGCATTGCAATGAAACAACACAGGTTATCTAATCAATACACTATGGAAGGGTTTAGTTCTTGAATGCAAAAAAGTGCATATTACATATATGTTCAATGCAGAACTTTCTTCAATGCACAATCCAAATCTCTTCATTGCACAAAGCATACAATTCATTTTTTTATTTGTTATTACTTTATTGCGATGCATAAAAGATCTAACTTGTTCCTCTTTGCAAAGAAAAGATATATGCATGTGCTTTCGCATGCATTTCTATTGTACAACTAATTTTTTTTGTGCACAGACGAGAAGTGATGTTTTGAGCTGTCGTTTCACAATGCATACAATATATCTATTATCAATATACTCGTCAATATACTCGTTATATCTATTCAATGCACTACGGAATGGGTTGGTTCTTGAAAACACTGAACTGCATCAAAGTGCATATTACATATGTTTTATTATTCATTGCACAAAGTTTGATTGCGAAACAAAGGGTACACAGCACATCTCTTCGTTGCACAAAATAAGGAATATTGTATGCACTGTAAAAGCGACAGCGCTTGTGATGTTTTCTCGTTATGTCTTTAGTTAGATATGCTAGTGTGATGAAACATTGAAACATATTAGGTGTTTTCTTTTCATTGCACAGAGGAAATGGTTAGTTATTGCGTGCATATTCTTTAATCCACAACGTTAGATGTTGTTTTTCACAAATGCAACAATTAAGGCAATGACTTCCCTTCAGTTACACAACTGAATTAGTTAGTTGAATTGTGGAAAAGCATCCGAAAGCATGTGTTATTATTGTTAATCTGCCAAAGCATAACGTTTGATTGTATGCACAGACAAGAAAACATCACCTGAGCTTTTATTTTCACAGTGCATATATAACTAACTCGTCACACTGAACTGCAATCAAAGTGCATATTACATATGTTTTATTCTTCAACGCACAACTTTTGATTGCGCAACAAAGGGTACAACAGCACATCTCTGCGTTGCACAAAAGAATGAGTATTGTAAGCACTGTAAAGCGACAGTCTTAAGTGGTGTTTTCTCGTCTGTGCACAAATGAGTTTGTAAAATAGAAATGCATGCAATATCATGCTGTCTTTTCATTTTGCAAGGAGGAACAAGTTAGATATGTTATTCAAATGCAATGAAACACATTTTAGGTGTTTTCTGTTTCATTGCACAGAGGAACAGTTTAGTTACTGCGTGCATATTATTTAATGCACAACGTTAGACGTTAGATGTTGTTTTTCACAAATGCAACAACTAAGGCAATGATTTCCCTTCAGTTACACAAATGAATATGTTAGTTGAAGTGTGGAAAAGCATGCAAAAGCATGTGTTATGTTATTATTGTTATTCTTCAATGCACAACGCACAGACGAGAAAACATCACATGAGCTGTCGTTTCACAATTCATACAATAGCTAAGTCGTTATCTATTCAATGCGTTACAGCATGTGTTGGTTCTTGAAAACACTGAACTGCAATCAAAGTGCATATTAAATATGTTTTATTCTTCATTGCATAACGTTTGATTGTATGCACAGACGAGAAAACATCACATGAGCTGTCGTTTTCACAATGCATACAATAACTAAGTCGTTATCTATTCAATGCACTACGGAATGGGTTGGTTCTTGAAAACACTGAACTGCATTCAAAGTGCATATTAAATATGTTTTATTCTTCATTGCATAACGTTTGAGTGTATGCACAGACGAGAAAACATCACATGAGCTGTCATTTTCACAATGCATATAATAACTAAGTCGTTATCTATTCAATGCACTACGGAATGGGTTGGTTCTTGAAAACACTGAACTGCATCAAAGTGCATATTAAATATGTTTTATTCTTCATTGCATAACGTTTGAGTGTATGTACAGACGAGAAAACATCACATGAGCTGTCATTTTCACAATGCATACAAAGTCGTTATCTATTCAATGCACTACGGAATGGGTTGGTTCTTGAAAACAATGAACTGCATCAAAGTGCATCTTACATATGTTTTATTCTTCATTGCACAAAGTTTGATTGCGCAACAAAGGGTACACAGCACATTCTCTTCGTTGCACAAAATAACGAGTATTGTATGCACTGTAAAAAGCGACAGCTCATGTGATGTTTTCTCGTTATGTCTTTTCAGTGCAACGAGGAACAAGTTAGATATGTTAGTGTGATGTTTTCTAATCTGTGCACATATTGGTTTGTAAAATAGAAATACATGCAAAATCAATCACATTGAAATATATTAGGTGTTTTCTTTTCATTGCACAGAGGAAAAGGTTAGTTATTGCGTGCATATTCGTAAATCCACAACGTTAGATGTTGTTTTATCACAAATGCAACAACTACGGCAATGATTTCCCTTCAGTTACACAACTAAATTAGTTAGTTGAATTGTGAAAAAGCATCCGAAAGCATGTGTTAGTATTGTTATTCTGCAATGCAAAGCGTTTGATTGTCTGCACAGACAAGAAAACATCACATGAGCTTTTATTTTCACAATGCCTACATAACTAACTCGTTACACTGAACTGCAATCAAAGTGCATATTACATATGTTTTATTCTTCAACGTTTGATTGCGCAACAAAGGGTACAACAGCACATCTCTGCGTTGCACAAAGGAACGAAGCACTGTAAAGCGACAGCTTATGTGATGTTTTCTAGTCTGTGCACAAATTAGTTTGTAAAATATTAATGCATGCAAAATCACGCCATGTCTGGCGTATTCATGTCTTTTCATTGCAATAAGGAACAAGTTAGATATGTTATGAAATGCAATGAAACACATAATTAGGTGTTTTCTTTTCATTGCACAGAGGAACAGGTTAGTTATTGCGTGCCTATTCTTTAATGCACAAAGTTAGACGTTAGATGTTGTTATTTCACAAAGGCAACAACAAAGGCAATTATTTCTCTTCAGTCACACAACTGAATAAGTTAGTTGAAGTGTGGAAAAGCATGCGAAAGCATGTCTTATTATTGTTATTATTATATGCACAACGTTTGATTGTATGCACAGACGAGAAAACATCACATGAGCAGTAGTTTTCACAATGCATACTATAACTAACTTGTTATCGATTCAATGCACTACGGAATGGGTTGGTCTTGAAAGCACTTAACTGCATCAAAGTGTATATTACATATGTTTTATTATTACTGTAAAGCGACAGCTTATGTGATGTTTTCTAGTCTGTGCACAATTAGTTTGTAAAATAGAAATGCATGCAAAATCATGCTATTTCTTTTCATTGCAAAGAGGAAAAAGTTAGAATGCAATGATATAGATGCTTTCATTTCATTGCACAGTGAAACATGTTAGTTATTGCGTGCATATTTTTAATGCACAAGGTTGTATTAGATAGACTTAGGTCAATTTTTGACCACCAGGAGCACATATGTATGGCCCACGACTACTTGATCTGTTTCTGGCCCAAAATTACTTGATCATGTTTCTGGTCCAAAATTACTTGATCTTGAACTTTCCATACATACTCATAGACTCCAACAGATGCTTTCTAAGCCATAGAGAAGTCAATACATTACCCTATTGAACTCATTTCTTGTCAAAGGTTCCTCAAAAAGTTTAAAACAATTTAAACTTATAAACTCCTGATATTAATTAGCCATACATAGGTCAATTTTTGACCTCCAGGAACACATTTCCAGAAGAAAATGTGAAGTGGTGCTTGAAGTGGCAAATCTCACCACCCAGTTGATAGGGTTTTCTGGGTGGTTGCTATGGTGTTTTTGGCGGTTGCTAAGCAGTTGTTAGGTTATTTTAGGCTGTTGCTCTGGTGTTGCTATGTGGTTGCTAGGGTGTTCTGGTTTGTTGTTATGGTGTCCTGGGTGGTTGCTAGGCGGTTGCTATGGTGTTACTAGGTGGTTGGTATTGTTCATATATGGTTATACTATAGAGTTTTTAAAATGTTTTTGGCATGATTTAGCACTTAACTAATCGATTATTGTGTTACATTTCATAAGTTTCTATTGTTTGAAACCTTTTGAGGACCCTTTCACCATAATTATATAAACGTATAGACTCCTTCTGATGTTATATTATCTATTCATAGGTCAATTTTTGACCCCCAGGAACACATTTATCACCCACGGGTACTTGATCTGTAGCTTAATATACAGAGAGATTTACTTCTCATGACGTCATTTCAGCCCGACTGATATTTGACCTACTGAAATATATTTCCGGCCCAAAAGTACTTGATCTTGAACTTTCCATCCATACTCATAGACTCCAACAGATGCTTCCTAAGTCATAGAGAAGTCCATATCTGACCTATTGAACTCATCTCTGGTCAAAGGTTCCTCAAAAAGTTTAAAACAACATAAACTTATAGACTCTTTCTGATGGTATATTATCTATATACATAGGTACATTTTTGACCTCCAGGAACACATTTATGGCCCACTGGAACTTAATCTGTGGGTTAATTTGCCGAGAGATTCACTTCTTATGATGTCATTTCAGCCAGATATTTGACCTACTGAACATGTTTCTGGCACAAAAGTACTTGATCTTGAACTTTCCATATATACTCATAGACTCCAACAGTTGCTTCCTAAGCCATAGAGAAGTCCATATCTGACCTTTTGAACTCATTTCTGGTCAAAGGTTCCTCAAAAAGTTTAAAACAATATAAACGTATTGACTCCTTCTGATGTTATATTAGATAGACATAGGTCAATTTTTTACCTCCAGGAACACATTTATGGCAGATTTCCAGAAAATGTGAAGGGGTGCTTGAAGTGGGAAATCTCACCTCCCAGTTGCCAGGGTGTTCTGGGTGGTTGCTATGGTGTTCTGGGCGGTTGCTCGGTGGGTGTTATTTTGGGTGGTTGCTCTGTTAATGCTGTGTGGTTGCTAGGGTATTCTGGGTGGTTGCTTAGGTGTTCTGTGTGGTTGCTAGGGTTTTCTGGTTTGTTGCCAGGGTGTTCTGGGTGGTTGCTAGGGTGTTGCTAGATATTTGCTGGGGTTTTCTGGGTGGTTGCTCTGTTGTTGCTGTGCGGTTGCTAGGGTATTCTGGGTGGTTTCTTAGGTGTTCTGGTTGGTTGCTAGGGTGTTGCTAAGGTGTTCTGGGTGTTAGCTAGGCAGTTGCTATGGTGTTACTAGGTGGTTGGTAGTGTTCACCTATGTTTGAAACCTTTTGAGGACCGTTTTACCATAAAAATATAAACTTATAGACTCCTTCTGATGTTATATTATCTATTCATAGGTCCATTTTTGACCCCCAGGAACACATTTATCACCCACGGGTACTTGATCTGTAGCTTAATATGCAGAGAGATTTACTTCTCATGATGTCATTTCAGCCCGACTGATATTTGACCTACTGAATATATTTCTGGCCCAAAAGGACTTGATCTTGAACTTTCCATGCATACTCATAGACTCCAACAGATGCTTCCTAAGCCATAGAGAAGTCCATATCTGACCTATTGAACTCATCTCTGGTCAAAGGTTCCTCAAAAATTTTTAAACAACATAAACTTATTCTGATGTTATATTATCTTTTTATATAGGTCAATTTTTGACCTCCAGGAACACATTTATGGCCCACTGGTACTTAATCTGTGGGTTAATATACCAAGAGATTTACTTCTCATGACGTCATTTCAGCCAGACAGATTTTTGACCTACTGAACATATTTCTGGCCTACAAGATTTTGATCTTGAACTTTCCATACATACGCAGACTAAAACAGAGGCTTCCTAAGCCATAGAGAAATCCATATCTGACCAGCTGAACTCTTTTCTGGTCAAAGGTTCCTTGAGGTGGTTGCTAGGCGGTTGTTAGGTATTCTAGGTGGTTGCTCTATGCGGTTCTTAGGGTGTTTTGGTTTGTTACTAGGGTGTTCTGGGTAGTTGCTAGGCTGTTGCTAGGTGGTTGCTAGGGTGTTCTGGTGGATTGCTAGGGTGTTCCTAAGGTTTTTCTAGGTAGTTCCTAGGCGGTTGCTATGGTGTTACTAGGTGGTTGGTAGTGTTCACCTATGGTTACTATAGAGTTTTTATAATGTCTTTGGCATGATTCATCACGTAACTAATTGGTTATTGTATTACATTTCATAAGTTTATATTGTTTGAAACTTTTTGAGGACCCTTTTACCATAACAATATAAACTTATAGACTACTTCTGATGTTATAATAGATACAAAGAGGTCATTTTTGACCTCCAGGAACACATTTACGGCCCACGGGTATTTGATCTGTGGGTTAATATACCGAGAGATTTACGTCATTTCAGCCAGACAGATATTTGACCTACTGAACATGTTTCTGGCCAAAAAGTACTTGATCTTGAACTTTCAATATATACTCATAGACTCCAACAGTTGCTTCCTAAGCCATAGAGAAGTCCATAACTGACCTATTGAACTCATTTCTGGTCAAAGGTTTCTCAAAAAGTTTGAAACAATATAAGCTAATAGATTCCTTCTGATGTTATATTAGATATACATAGGCCAATTTTTGACCACCAGGAGCACATGTATGGCCCACGGCTACTTGATCTGTGGGTTAATATACAGAGAGATTTACTTCTCACAATGTCATTTCAGCCAGACAGATATTTGACCTACTGAACATGTTTCTGGCCCAAAAGTACTTGATCTTGAACTTTCCATACATACTCATAGACTCCAACAGATGCTTCCTAAGCCATATATAATGTCCACATCTTATGTATTGAACTCATTTCTGGTCAAGGGGTCTTCAAAAAAGTTTTTAAATATTTAAAAGTTTGAAACTTTTAGACTCTTTCTGATGTTATATGTGCTATAGATAGGTTCCTTTGTGACCTAATGAACATAGTTTTGGCCCACGAGTAATTGATCTTGAACTTTCTACATACTCATAGACTCCTCATGATGGTTCATATAGGCCATAGAGAATTGTCCACATCTGACCTATTGAAATTATTTGTGGAAAAAGGGTCCTCAAAAGGTTTTAAACAATATAAACTTATGGACTCCTTTTGATGTTATAAAAATCAAATGCCAAAAAAATTATAAAAACTCTATAGTAACCATTTGTGAACACTACCAACCACCTAGTAACACCATAGCAACCACCCAGAATACCCTAGCAACCACCCAGAATACCCTAGCAACCACATGGCAACACCATAGCAACCACCTAGAATACCTGAACAACTGCCTAGCAACCACCAAGAACACCGTAGCAACCACCCAGAACACCCTGAATTTGACCCTGGCAAACACCCTGGCAACCGCCTAGCAAAACCCTAGCAACCACACAGAAAACCCTAGCAACCGCATGGCAACACCATAGCAACCACGTTGCTATGGTGTTGCCATGCGGTTGCTAGGGTGAACAACCGCCTAGGAACAACCGCCTAGGAACTACCAAGAACACCGTAGCAACCACCCAGAACACCCTGAATTTGACCAGAAATGAGTTCAATAGGTCAGATATGTACTTCTCTATGGCTTAGGAAGCATCTGTTGGAATCTATGAGTATGTTTGGAAAGTTCAAGACCACGTACTTTTGGGCCAGAAATATGTTCAGTAGGTCAAATATCTGTCTGGCTGAAATTACATCATGAGAAGTAAATCTCAGAGGGCCATAAATGTGTTCCTGGAGGTCAAAAATTGACCTATGTATACCTAATATAACATCAGAAGGAGTCTATAAGTTCATATTGTTTTAAACATTTTCAGGAACTTTTGACCAGAAAAATGATTTCAATATGTCAGATATGGACTTCTCTAATGCTTAGGAAGCATCTGTTGGAGTCTATGAGTATGTATAGAGAGTTCAAGATCAAGTATTTTTGGGCCAGAAACATGTTCAGTAGGTCAAATATCTGTCTTGCTGAAATGACATCATGAGAAGTAAATCTCAATGTATATTAACCCACAGATCAAGTACCCGTGGGCCATAAATGTGTTCCTGGAGGTGATATTGTTATGGCAAAAGGGTCCTCAAAAGGTTTCAAAGAATATAAACTTACGAAATGTAATATAATAATCGAGTAGTTAAGTGCTATATCATCCCAAAAACATTATAAAAACATTATAAAAACATTATAAAAACTCTATAGAAACCATGTGTGAACACTACCAACCACCTAGTAACACCATAGCAACCGCCTAGCAACCACCCAGAACCCAGAAATCTCTCGGTATATTAACCAACAGATCAAGTGCCCGTGGGCCATAAATGTGTTCCTGGAGGTCAAAAATGTGCCTGTGTACACTAATATAACATCAGAAGGAGTCTATAAGTTCATATTGTTTTAAACATTTTCAGGAACTTTTGACCAGAAATGAGTTCAAGAGGTCAGATATGGACCTCGATAGGTCAGATATAGCAACACCCTAGCAACCAACCAGAACACCTCAGCAACTACTTAGCAACCACCTAGCAACAACCTAGCAACCACACAGAACACCCTAGCAACCACTTAGCAACACCCTAGCAACCACCAAGAACACCCTAGCAACAAACCAGAACACCCTAGCAACCGCCTAGCAACCACCCAGAACACCTTAGCAAACACCTAGCAACCGCAGAGCAACCAGAGCAACCATAACCTAGCAAACGCATAGCAACATCAGAGCAACCACCCAGAACACCCTAGCAACTGGGTGATGAGATTTGCCACTTCAACCGCCACTTCACAATTTTTTCTAGAAATGTCCCATAAATGTGATTCTGGAGGTCAAAAATTGGCCTATTTATAGCTAATATAAAATCAGGAGTCTATATAAACAAAGTTTATATTGTTAAAAACCTTTAGAGAACCTTTGACCAGAAATGAGTTCAATAGGTCAGACATGGACTTCTCTACGGCTTATGAAGCCTCTGTTAGAGTATATGAGTATGTATGGAAAATTCAAGGTCAAGTACTGTTGACTATTATAAAAACTCTACAGAAACCATTTGTGAACACCACCAACCACCTAGTAACACCATAGCAACCGCCTAGCAACCACCCAGAACGCCTTAGAAACACCCTAGCAACCAACCAGAACACCCTAGCAACCACCTAGCATAACCCTAGCAACCACCCAAAACAGTCTAGCAACAAACCAGAATACTCTGTCAACTGTCTAACAACACCCTAGCAACCACCCAGAACACCTTAGCAAACACCCAGAATACCCTAGCAACCGCTTAGCAACACCAGAGCAACCACCCAGAATACCCTAACAACCGCTTAGCAACCACTCAGAACACTGTAGCAACGACCCAGAACACCCTAGCAAATGGGTGATGACATTTGCCACTTCAACCGCCACTTCACAATTTCTTCTGGAAATGTCCCTTAAATGTGATTCTGGAGGTCAAAAATTGTAACCTGGCCCTAGCCAGATGAATTTCGCTCCGCCTAGCTCCACTCATCCATCTGGAACCGATCCATTGAAATGGCGTTTCAGAAGGCTTGGCCTTATCAAAAATACTTGCATATGATTGGATAAGCCACTTGTCCGTCATCTTTATCGAACGTGCTATTTCAACCACTCACACCGAAGCCAACCCGTGACGCTGATGAGAGCGACGCAGGAAAAACAAAACAGAACAGCCGACATTCTCTGATGTTCCGTTCTCTGATGTTCTTTTAATGAAACAATATTAGGTAGATTGGACAACATGGATGATTAATGTTAATGCTTGCTTCCTCGATGCGATGCATTGTTGTCTGAATCAAAACAGTCTCACGGTCGCTTCTTCACTACGTCACATCTATGAAACTCCCGCCCTGCGTCCTGATTGGCTAAGCCATAAAGTTGGTAGGAGAAATCACTCTCAATGGAAGAGGATCCAGATGGATGTGAGTGAAGCTAGGCGGAGCTAAGCGGAACGACATTCATCGGGCTAGGGCCAGGTTACAAAAATTGGCCTATGTATAGCTAATATAACATCAGGAGACTATCATTTTATATTGTTAAAACCTTTAGAGAACCTTTAACCAGAAATGAGTTCAATAGGTCAGATATGGACTTCTCTATGGCTTATGAAGCATCTGTTAGAGTATGTGTATGTATGGAAAGTTCAAGATCAAGTACTTGTGGGCCAGAAACATGTTCAGTGGGTCAAATATCTGTCTGGCTGAAATGACATCATAAGAAGTAAATCTCTCTGTATATTAACCCACAGATCAAGTACCTGTGGGCCATAAATGTGTTCCTCGAGGTCAAAAATTGACCTATATATAGATAATATAACATCAGAACGAGTCTATTAGTTTATATTGTTATGGTAAAAGGGTCCTCAAAAGGTTTAAAACAATATAAACTTATGAAATGTAATAAAATAATCGATTAGTTAAGTGTTAAATCATCCCAAAAACATAATAAAAACTCTACAGAAACCATATGTGAACACTACCAACCACCAAGTAACACCATAGCAACTGCCTAGCAACCAACCGGGAACACTGTGGCAACCACCCAGAGCACCCAGCAACTGGGTGGTGAGATTTGCCACTTCAAGCACCGCTTCACTTTTTCTTCTGGAAATGTCCCATAAATGTGATTCTGGAGGTCAAAAATTGGCCAATGTATAGCTAATATAACATCAGGAGTCTATAAGTTTATATTGTTTAAAACCTTTAGAGAACCTTTGTCCAGAAATGAGTTCAATAGGTCAGATATGGACTTCTCTATGGCTTATTAAGCATCTGTTGGAGTCTATGTCTATGTATGGAAAATTCATGGTCAAGTACTGTTGACTATTAAAAAAACTCTACAGAAACCATGTGTGAACACTACCAACCACCTAGTAACACCATAGCAACCACCCAGAACCCCTTAGAAACAACCTAGCAACCAACCAGAACACCCTAATAACCACCTAGCAAAACCCTAGCAACCACCCAAAACAGTCTAGCAACAAACCAGAATACCCGGTCAACTGCCTAACAACAGCCTAGCAACCACCCTCTAGCAACAAACCAGAATACCCTGTCAACTGCCTAACAACACCCTAGCAACCACTCAGAACACCTTAGCAAACACCCAGAATACCCTAGGAACCACTTAGCAACACCAGAGCAACCACCCAGAATACCCTAACAACCGCCTAGCAACCACTCAGAACACTGTGGCAACCACCCAGATCACCCTAGGAACTGGGTGATGAGATTTGCCACTTCAACCGCCACTTCACAATTTCTTCTGGAAATGTACCATAAATTTGTTCCTGGAGGTCAAAAAGGTACCTATGTCTATCTAATATCACATCAGAAGGAGTCTATACGTTTTTATATTGTTTTAAACTTTTTGAGGAACCGTTGACCAGAAATTAGTTCAATAGGTCAGATATGGACTTCTCTAATGCTTAGGAAGCATCTGTTGGAGTCTATGAGCATGTATGGAAAGTTCAAGATCAAGTACTTTTGGGCCAGAAACATGTTCAGTAGGTCAAATATCTGTCTGGCTGAAATGACATCATGAGAAGTAAACCTCTCTGTATATTAACCCACAGATCAAGTACCTGTGGGCGCTAAATTTGTTTCTGGAGGTCAAAAATTGACCAATGCATAGATCATATAACATAAAAACGAGTCCATAAGTGTATATTGTTATGGTAAAGGATCATCAGAAGGTTCAAACAATGTAAACATGAAATGTAATACAATAATCGATTAGCTACGTGCTAAATCATGCCCAAAACATTATAAAAACTCTATAGTTACCATATGTGAACACTACCTACCACCTAGTAACACCATAGCAAACGCCTAGCCTTGGGTGGTTACCCAAAACACCTTAGCAACACCTTAGCAACACCCTGGCAATCACCAGAAATGGGCCAGAAATATGTTCAGCACGTCAAATATCTGTCTGGCTGAAATGACATCATGAGAAGTAAATCTCTCGGTTTATTAACCCACAGATCATGTAGCCGTTGGCCATAAATGTGTTCCTGGAGGTCAAAAATTGACCTATGTTTAGCTAATATAACATCAGGAGTCTATAAGTTTATGTTGTTTAAAACCTTTAAAGAACCTTTGACCAGAAATGAGTTCAATAGGTCAGATATGGACTTCTCCTATGGCTTATGAAGCATCTGTTGGAGTCTGAGTATGTATACTCAGACTCCAACTAAATCTTTTTATTTATTCTAGAAAAAGAACAAATTAAAAAAGAAACTCTGTATAACTTATATATCATCCAAAGGTGTCTATAAGTTTATATTGTTTAAAAAATGTTGAGGGCCCTTTGACCAGAAATGAGTTCAATAGGTCAGATATAAACAATCTATATGGCTAATATGTTCATTAGGTGAAATAAGGACTCTTGTATGGCTTCAGTAACAACAAAAGGAGTCAATGAGTATGTTTAGAAGGTTTAAGATCTACTACTCGAGGGCCAGAACTATGTTCATGTGGTCAAAGAGGAACCTTTGTATAGCTTATATATCATACAAAGGTGTCTATAATTTTACATGGTTTAAAAACTTTTGAAGACCCTTTTACCAGAAATAAGCTCAATAGCTCAGATATGGACATTCTATATGGCCTGGGAAGCTTCAGAAGTAGTCTATTAGTATGTATGGAAAGTTTAAGATAAGGTACTCGTGGGCCAGATATATGTTCAGTAGGTCAAAATATCTTCCTGCTCATAAAACATCATAAGTAGGTAATATCAATGTAAATTAACCTAATGATCAAGCACCCTTTGACCAGAAATGAGTTCAATAGGTCAGATATAAACAATCCATATGGCTAATATTTTCAGTAGGTGGAATAAGGACTCTTGCATGGCTTCAGTAACATCAAAATGAGTCAATAAGTATGTTTAGAAAGTTTAAGATCTAGTACTCAAGGGCCAAAACTATTAACATTTTGAGGATGTATGTCAAAGAGCAAACTGTCTATAGCTTATATAACATCAGAAGAAATCTAAAAGTTTTTATGGTTTAAAACCTTTTGAGGACCCTTTTACCAGAAATGAGTTCAGTTGGTCAGATGTGGACATTCTAAATGGCTTAGCATTTAACTCAGACATCAGAAGTCTATGAGTATTCGTTCGAGCATTGTAAAGCGAACGCTCTTGTGATGTTTACTTATCAATACACAAATTAATTAGTTGTAGAAATTAAATGCATGAAAAGCACACGTGTTATATATTTTCTTTTCATTACAAAGAGGAATAAGTTAGAAATTGTAAGCATTGCAATGAAACAACACAGGTTATCTAGTCAATAAACTATGGAAGGGTTTAGTTCTTGAATGCAAAAAAGTGCATATTACATATATGTTCAATGCAGAACTTTCTTCAATGCACAATCCACATCTCTTCATTGCAAAAAGCATACAATTCATTTTTTTATTTGTTATTACTTTATTTCGATGCATAAAATATCTAACTTGTTCCTCTTTGCAAAGAAAAGATATATGCATGTGCTTGCGCATGCATTTCTATTGTACAACTAATTTTTTTTGTGCACAGACGAGAAGTGATGTCGTTTCACAATGCATACAATATATCTATTATCAATATACTCGTCAATATACTCGTTATATCCATTCAATGCACTACGGAATGGGTTGGTTCTTGAAAACACTGAACTGCATCAAAGTGCATGTTACATATGTTTTATTATTCATTGCACAAAGTTTGATTGCGAAACAAAGGGTACAAAGCACATCTCTTTGTTGCACAAAATAAGGAATATTGTATGCACTGTAAAAGCGACAGCGCTTGTGATGTTTTCTCGTTATGTCTTTTCAGTGCAACGAGGAACAAGTTAGATATGCTAGTGTGATGTTTTTTAATCTATGCACAAATTTGTTTGTAAAATAGAAATAAGTGCAAAATCACGTTTTGTCTTTTCATTGCAACCAGGAAAAAGATAGATATGTTATGAAATGCATTGAAACATATTAGGTGTTTTCTTTTCATTGCACAGAGGAAAAGGTTAGTTATTGCGTGCATATTCTTTAATCCACAACGTTAGATGTTGTTTTTCACAAATGCAACAATTAAGGCAATGACTTCCCTTCAGTTACACAACTGAATTAGTTAGTTGAATTGTGGAAAAGCATCCGAAAGCATGTGTTATTATTGTTAATCTGCCAAAGCATAACGTTTGATTGTATGCACAGACAAGAAAACATCACCTGAGCTTTTATTTTCACAGTGCATATATAACTAACTTGTCACACTAAACTGCAATCAAAGTGCATTTTACATATGTTTTATTCTTCAACGCACAACTTTTGATTGCGCAACAAAGGGTACAACAGCACATCTCTGCGTTGCACAAAGGAATGAGTATTGTAAGCACTGTAAAGCGACAGCTTAAGTGGTGTTTTCTCATCTGTGCACAAATGAGTTTGTAAAATAGAAATGCATGCAATATCATGCTGTCTTTTCATTTTGCAAGGAGGAACAAGTTAGATATGTTATTCAAATGCAATGAAACACATTTTAGGTGTTTTCTGTTTCATTGCACAGAGGAACAGTTTAGTTACTGCCTGCATATTATTTAATGCACAACGTTAGACGTTAGATGTTGTATTTTCACAAATGCAACAACTAAGGCAATGATTTCCCTTCAGTTACACAAATGAATATGTTAGTTGAAGTGTGGAAAAGCATGCAAAAGCATGTGTTATGTTATTATTGTTATTCTTCAATGCACAACGCACAGACGAGAAAACATCACATGAGCTGTCGTTTCACAATTCATACAATAACTAAGTCGTTATCTATTCAATGCGTTACAGCATGTGTTGGTTCTTGAAAACACTGAACTGCAATCAAAGTGCATATTAAATGTTTTATTCTTCATTGCATAACGTTTGATTGTATGCACAGACGAGAAAACATCACATGAGCTGTCGTTTTCACAATGCATACAATAACTAAGTCGTTATCTATTCAATGCACTACGGAATGGGTTGGTTCTTGAAAACACTGAACTGCATCAAAGTGCATATTAAATATGTTTTATTCTTCATTGCATAACGTTTGAGTGTATGCACAGACGAGAAAACATCACATGAGCTGTCATTTTCACAATGCATATAATAACTAAGTCGTTATCTATTCAATGCACTACGGAATGGGTTGGTTCTTGAAAACACTGAACTGCATCAAAGTGCATATTAAATATGTTTTATTCTTCATTGCATAACGTTTGAGTGTATGTACAGACGAGAAAACATCACATGAGCTGTCATTTTCACAATGCATACAAAGTCGTTATCTATTCAATGCACTACGGAATGGGTTGGTTCTTGAAAACAATGAACTGCATCAAAGTGCATCTTACATATGTTTTATTCTTCATTGCACAAAGTTTGATTGCGCAAACAAAGGGTACACAGCACATTCTCTTCGTTGCACAAAATAACGAGTATTGTATGCACTGTAAACAGCGACAGCTCATGTGATGTTTTCTCGTAATGTCTTTTCAGTGCAACGAGGAACAAGTTAGATATGTTAGTGTGATGTTTTCTAATCTGTGCACATATTGGTTTGTAAAATAGAAATACATGAAAAATCACGTTATGTCTTTTCATTGCAACCAGGAACAAGATAGATGTTATGAAATGCATTGAAACATATTAGGTGTTTTCTTTTCATTGCACAGAGGAAAAGGTTAGTTATTGCGTGCATATTCGTAAATCCACAACGTTGTTTTATCACAAATGCAACAACTACGGCAATGATTTCCCTTCAGTTACACAACTAAATTAGTTAGTTGAATTGTGAAAAAGCATCCGAAAGCATGTGTTAGTATTGTTATTCTGCAATGCAAAGCGTTTGATTGTATGCACAGACAAGAAAACATCACATGAGCTTTTATTTTCACAATGCCTACATAACTAACTCGTTACACTGAACTGCAATCAAAGTGCATATTACATATGTTTTATTCTTCAACGTTTGATTGCGCAACAAAGGGTACAACAGCACATCTCTGCGTTGCACAAAGGAACGAGCATTGTATGCACTGTAAAGCGACAGCTTATGTGATGTTTTCTAGTCTGTGCACAAATTAGTTTGTAAAATAGAAACGCATGCAAAATCACGCTATGTCTTTTCATTGCAAAGAGGAACAAGTTAGAATGCAATGAAATATATTAGGTGCCTTCTTTTCATTGCAAAGAGGAACAGGTTTGTTATTGCGTGCATATTCTTAATGCACAACTTAAGACGTTAGATGTTGTTTTTTCACAAATGCAACAAACTAAGGCAATGATTTCCCTTTACACAATGAATAAGTTAGTTGAAGTGTGGAAAAGCATGCAAAATCATCTGTTATTATTGTTATTCTTCAGCATTGAACAATAATAAAACATGTAATATGCACTTTGATGCATTTTGACAGTTCAGTGTTTTCAAGAACCAACCCATTCCCGTAGTGCATTGAATAGATAAAAGTTAGTTATTGTACGCATTGTGAAACGACAGCTCGTGTGATGTTTTCTCGTCTGTGCGTTGTGCATTTTCATTGCAAAGAGGAACAAGTTAGATATGCAATGCAGTGAAACATATTAGGTGCTTTCTTTTCATTGCACAAAGGAACATGTTAGTTATTGCGTGTATACTCTTAATGCACAACGTAAGACGTTAGATGTTGTTTTTTTCACAAATGCAACAACTAAGGCAATAATTTCCCTTTTTTACACAAATGATTAAGTTAGTTGCATCATCAATGCACAAAGCAATGACGAGAAAACATCACATGAGCAGTCGTTTCACAATGCATACAATAATTAACTTGTTATCATTCAATGCACTTACGGAATGGGTTGGTTCTTGAAAACACTGAACAGCATCAAAGTGCATATTACATATGATTTATTCTTCAACGCACAACGTTTTATTGCACAACAAAGGGTACAACAGCACATCCCTGCATTGCACAAAGGAACGTAAAGCGACAGCTTATGTGAGGGTTTTCTAGTCTGTGCACAAATTAGTTTGTAAAATAGTAAAGCATGCAAAATCATGCTATGTCTTTTTATTGCAAAGAGGAAAAAGTTAGAATGCAATCATATAGATGCTTTCTTTTCATTGCACAGTGGAACATGTTAGTTATTGCGTGCATATTTTTAATGCACAACTTAAGAAGTTATATGTTGTTTTTTCACAAATGCAACAACGAAGGAAATGATTTCCCCTTATTTACACAATTATTAAGTTAGTTGAAGTGTGGAAATGCATGCAAAAGCATGTGTTATTGTTATTCTTCAAAGCACAATGCACAGACGAGAAAACATCACATGAGCTGTCGTTTTCACAATGCATACAATAACTAACTTGTTATCTAGTCAGTGCACTACAGAATGGGTTAGTTCTTGAAAACATTGAACTGCATTAAAGTACATATTACATATGTTTTATTCTTTATTCCACAACGTTGGATTGCGCAACAAAGCACATCTCTTTGTTGCACAAAGGAACGAGTATTGTATGCACTGTAAAGTGACATCTCATGTGATGTTTTCTCGTTGTCTTTTCATTGCAAAGAGGAACAAGTTAGATATGCAAGGCAATGAAACATATTAGGTGCTTTCTTTTCAGTGCACAGAAATATTTATTTTGTACTGAAAATATTTCTGGCCCAAAAGTACTTGATCTAGAACTTTCCATACATACTCATAGACTCCAACAGATGCTTCCTAAGCCATAGAGAAGTCCATACCTGACCTACTGAGCTCATTTCTGGTCAAAGGGTCTTTGGGGTGGTTGCTAGGAGGTTGTTAGGTATTCTAGATGGTTGCTCTATGCAGTTCCTTGGGTGTTCTGGTTTGTTACTAGGGTAGTTGCTAGGCTGTTGCTAGGTGGTTGCTAGGGTGTTCCTAAGGTTTTTCTAGGTAGTTGCTAGGCGGTTGCTATGGTGTTACTAGGTGGTTGGTAGTGTTCAACTATGGCTGGCTACTATAGAGTTTTTATAATGTTTTTGGGATGATTTAGCACTTACCTAATCGGTTACTGTATTACATTTCATAAGTTTATATTTTGAAAGCTTTTGAGGACCGTTTTACAATAACAATATAAACTTATAGACTCCTGATGTTATATTATAGACTTATAGAGTCCTGATGTTGTATCTATACATAGGTCAATTTTTGACCTCCAGGAACACATTTATGGCTCACTGGTAATTGATATGTGGGTTAATAAACCAAGAGATTTACTTCACATGACGTCATTTCAGCCAGACAGATACATGTTTCAGCCATTGACCTACTGAACATGTTTCTGGCCCAAAAGTACTTGATCTTGAACTTTCCATACATACTCATAGACTTCCTAAGCCATAGACAAATCCATGTCTGACCTATTGAACTAATTTCTGGTCAAAGGTTCCTCAAAAAGTTTAAATCAATATAAGCTTATAGACTCCTTCTGATGTTATATTAGATATACATAGGTCAATTTCTGACCACCAGGAGCACATTCTGACCCACGGGTACTTGATCTGTGGGTTAATAGACAAAGAGATTTGCTTCTCATGACGTAATATCAGCCAGACAGATATTTGACCTACTGAACATGTTTCTGGCCCAAAATTACTTGATCTTGAACTTTCCATACATACTAACAGACTCCAACAGATGCTTCCTAAGCCATAGAGAAGTCAATACATGACCTTTTGAACTGATTTCTGGTCAAAGGTTCCTCAAAAAGTTTAAAAAATATAAACTTATTGACTCCTTCTGATATTATATTAGATAGACATGTGTCAGTTTTTGACCTCCAGGAACACATTTATGGCAGATTTCCAGAAGAAAATGTGAAGTGGTGCTTGAAGTGGGAAATCTCACCACAAAGTTGCCAGGGTGTTCTGGGTGGTTGCTACGGTGTTCTGGGTGGTTGCTAGGGTTTTCTGGTTTGTTGCCAGGGTGTTCTGGGTGGTTGCTAGGGTGTTGCTAGATATTTGCTAGGGTTTTCTGGGTGGTTGCTATGGTGTTGCTAGGTGGTTGCTAGAGTGTTCTTGTTGGTTGCTAGGGTGTTGCTAAAGTGTTCTGGGTGTTAGCTAGGCAGTTGTTATGGTGTTACTAGGTGGTTGGTAGTGTTCACATATGGTTACTATAGAGTTTTTATAATGTCTTTGGCATGATTCTATCACATAACTAATTGGTTTTTGTATTACATTTCATAAGTTTATATTGTTTGAAACTTTTTGAGGACCTTTTTACCATAACAATATAAACTTATAGACTCCTTCTGATGTTATAATAGATACAAAGAGGTCAATTTTTGACCTCCAGGAACACATTTATGGCCCACGGGTACTTGATCTGTGGGTTAATATACCGAGAGATTTACTTATCATGACGTCATTTCAGCCAGACAGATATTTGACCTACTGAACATATTTCTGGCCCAAAAGTTTTTGATCTTGAACTTTCCATACATACTCAGACTAAAACAGATGCTTCCTAAGCCATAGAGAAATCCATATCTGACCAACTGAACTCATTTCTGGTCAAAGGTTCCTTGGGGTGGTTGCTAGGCGGTTGTTAGGTATTCTAGGTGGTTGCTCTATGCAGTTCCTAGGGTGTTCTGGTTTGTTACTAGGGTGTTCTGGGTAGTTGCTAGGCTGTTGCTAGGTGGTTGCTAGGGTGTTCTGGTGGATTGCTAGGGTGTTCCTAAGGTTTTTCTAGGTAGTTCCTAGGCGGTTGCTATGGTGTTACTAGGTGGTTGGTAGTGTTCAACTATGGTTACTATAGAGTTGTTATAATGATTTTGGCATGATTTAGCACTTAGCTAATCGGTTATTGTATTACATTTCATAAGTTTATATTTTGAAACCTTTTGAGGACCCTTTTACAATAACAATATAATCTTATAGACTCCTGATGTTATATTATAGACTTATCGAATCCTGATGTTATATCTTTACATAGGTCAATTTTTGACCTCCAGGAACACATTTATGGCCCACGGTACTTGATATGTGTGGTTAATATAACAAGAGATTTACTTCTCATGACGTCATTTCAGCCAGACAGATATTTGACCTACTGAACATAGTTTCTGGCCCAAAAGTTTTGATCTTGAACTTTCCATACATACTCAGACTAAAACAGATGCTTCCTAAGCCATAGAGAAATCCATATCTGACCTATTGAACTCATTTCTGGTCAAAGGTTCCTCAAAAAGTTTAAAACAATATAAGATTATAGATTCCTTCTGATGTTATATTAGATAGACATAGGTCAATTTTTGACCTCCAGGAGCACATTTATGGCCCACGGGTACTTGATCTGTGGGTTAATATACAGAGTGATTTACTTCTCATGACGTCATTTCAGCCAGACAGATATTTGACCTACTGAACATGTTTCTGGCCCAAAAGTACTTGATCTTGAACTTTCCATATATACTCATAGACTCCAACAGTTGCTTCCTAAGCCATAGAGAAGTCCATAACTGACCTATTGAACTCATTTCTGGTCAAAGGTTCCTCAAAAAGTTTAAAACAATATAAGCTTATAGATTCCTTCTGATGTTATATTAGATATACATAGGCCAATTTTTGACCACCAGGAGCACATGTATGGCCCACGGCTACTTGATCTGTGGGTTAATATACAGAGAGATTTACTTCTCACGATGTCATTTCAGCCAGACAGATATTTGACCTACTGAACATATTTCTGGCCCAAAAGTACTGTGATCTTGAACTTTCCATACATACTCATAGACTCCAACAGATGCTTCCTAAGCCATATATAATGTCCACATCCTTATGTATTGAACTCATTTCTGGTCAAGGGGTCTTCAAAAAAGTTTTTAAATATTTAAAAGTTTGAAACTTTTAGACTCTTTCTGATGTTATATGTGCTATAGATAGGTTCCTTTGTGACCTAATGAACATAGTTTTGGCCCACGAGTAATTAATCTTGAACTTTCTAGACATACTCATTAACTCCTTTTGATGTTACTGAAGCCATGCAGGAGTACTTATTTTAAATACTGAACATATTTCTTGCCAAATAGTTCTTTGAACATCATAATACTATACAGAATGACCTCTTATCATGTTATTTTAGCCAAGCAGATATTTGACCTACAGACCATATTTCTTGCCCACAAGTACTTGATCTTGAACTTTCTACATACTCATAGACTCCTCATGATGGTTCATATAGGCCATAGAGAATTGTCCACATCTGACCTATTGAAATTATTTGTGGAAAAAGGGTCCTCAAAAGGTTTTAAACAATATAAACTTATGAACTCCTTTTGATGTTATAAAAATCAAATGCCAAAAACATTACAAAAACTCTATAGTAACCATTTGTGAACACTACCAACCACCTAGTAACACCATAGCAACCACCCAGAATACCATAGAAACCGCATGGCAACACCATAGCAACCACCTAGAATACCTGAACAACCGCCTAGCAACCACCAAGAACACTGTAGCAACCACCCAGAACACCCTGAATTTGACCCTGGCAGAACACCCTGGCAACCGCCTAGCAAAACCCTAGCAACCACACAGAATACCCTAGACAACCGCATGGCAACACCATAGCAACCACCTAGAATACCTGAACAACCGCCTAGCAACCACCAAGAACACCGTAGCAACCACCCAGAACACCCTGAATTTGACCAGAAATGAGTTCAATAGGTCAGATATGTACTTCTCTATGGCTTAGGAAGCATCTGTTGGAATCTATGAGTATGTTTGGAAAGTTCAAGACCACATACTTTTGGGCCAGAAATATGTTCAGTAGGTCAAATATCTGTCTGGCTGAAATTACATCATGAGAAGTAAATCTCAGAGGGCCATAAATGTGTTCCTGGAGGTCAAAAATTGACCTATGTATATCTAATATAACATCAGAAGGAGTCTATAAGTTCATATTGTTTTAAACATTTTCAGGAACTTTTGACCAGAAAAATTATTTCAATAGGTCAGATATGGACTTCTCTAATGCTTAGGAAGCATCTGTTGGAGTCTATGAGTATGTATAGAGAGTTCAAGATCAAGTACTTTTGGGCCAGAAACATGTTCAGTAGGTCAAATATCTGTCTTGCTGAAATGACATCATGAGAAGTAAATCTCAATGTATATTAACCCACAGATCAAGTACCCGTGGGCCATAAATGTGTTTCTGGAGGTCAAACATTGACCTATGTATAGATAATATAACATCAGAACGAGTGTATAAGTTTATATTGTTACGGTAAAGGGGTCCTCAAAAGGTTTCAAAGAATATAAACTTACGAAATGTAATATAATAATCGAGTAGTTAAGTGCTATATCATGCCAAAAACATTATAAAAACATTATAAAAACTCTATAGAAACCATGTGTGAACACTACCAACCACCTAGTAACACCATAGCAACCGCCTAGCAACCACCCAGAACCCAGAAATCTCTCAGTATA
>JAQIUQ010005240.1:0-96720 GCA_030378365.1 Hybognathus amarus
CATCACTAATATGAACATAACAATATTTAATGCTAGATTATCTCATTATAGGGAGATAAAAATTGAGCTATTGTAACAAGTGTCATGTTTTATATGCTTGTCGATTTTTTAATGTGAAAGGAAAATGATGGTAAAAGATGACAATATATATATATATATATATATATATATATATATATATATATATATATACTGTACACTACCGGTCAAAAGTTTTAGATCAGTAAGATTTTTTATGTTTTGAAAGTCTCTTCTGCTCACCAAGGCTGCTTTATTTGATGAAAATAAATATTATGAGCAATTTAAAATGACTGTTTTCTATTTTAATATATTTTAAAATGTAATTTGAAAGCTGAATTTCAACATCATTACTGTTGCGGATTACACATCAGTTTCAGTGTCACATGATCCTTCAGAAATCATTCTAATATGCTGATTTTATGCTCTAAAAAACATAAATTATTATTTTCAATGTTGAAAACAGTCGTTTACCATTTTTCCCCCAAAATTCTATGAAATGAATAGAAAGTTCAAAAGCATTTATTTATATATATTTTTTACAATATATTTATACATTTTTTACAAAAATTACATACTGAATAACAATCATGTAAAACAGTAAACCTTTTTCACCCTGTTCTCCCTCCCATCACGCCTCCCCCAAAAGAAGAAAAAAATAAATAAATAAATAAAAATAATAATAATAACATAAAAAATATATAATTAAAAGACCCCTAAATCAGGTAGGGAGTGTTTCTACATGTCTATTTAGGATATCATGATGCTACTCTACTCCCTCAGAGCTTATTCTTGTTGCAACAAGTTACCAACATTGACATTATACCTTAAGAAATTAGTAAAGGTCTCCAGATATCATCAAAAGTATTTTGTTTATTTTTAACCAATGTACGTTATCCTTTCCATTGACATGTTTACGCCATTTCTTTAATCCACATTCCAATTCTTGGCTCATTGATATTTTTCCAATTAAGAGCAATTATACGTTTAGCCTGTAAAATACACATGTCTATGAATCTGACCTCTCTGCTCTGTATCGGGAGGCTGGAAGGATATAATACCCAGGATAAAAGCTTAGAATCCAGTGGTAGTTTCTTTGATAATATTTGGTACAATCATATCAATAATACCTTGCCAAAAGGGTTTCACTTTCATACCGTATGCGCACACTGTCAATGAAAGCGGTCCTAATAAGGTTTGTCAGAAGCACTGCAGTCCATAAGATCTTTTCAGGTCAAGTGTGTGAATTTCTGGGTGACCTCATTACAGATTGATCGAGAGGATGAAAGCTGGAGGCTAATCATGTATCATTCAAAGGAATCTGTTCAGAGTCACTGACCATACATCTCTAGCAGTGAGTGAGAAACAGCTTTGAATCTGAGAGATAACAGCAAGATGAGACGGCTTCAGGCACTTGCATATGTTTAGGGTGCTTTAAGATCTTTCTGTTACAATGAACAATCTGGAGAACTTACTTGGCAGCGTTCAAATACTATAGAGTGTCTACAAGCACTCAGTTTGTTTTATTTTAAGGAGGTTTTGAGTCACTATTGAATTTATTTGGACATTCCATAGTATGTGAACCAGTAACTTCTTTAAAGATGTAACATTTTAACCAGTGCATTCTGGGATTTTACAATAACAGATTGCTGCAGGTTTGACATATTTCTGTAGGCCAAAACCCACAACTGGCATTTTAGCACCTCCGGCTAAAATCGTCCTTAAAGCAACACCAAGCAACTTTTCCTCTGCAGTCGCCCTACAGGTTGAAAGCGGAATTGTCCATTACTGTTGTGGTAAATAATTTAGCCTACGGCAGCCTACTGTCGCACACACTCGTTGTCCAGAAGCAGCCATTCACCCTGTTGCGACTTAATGAACCACTAAAACGATTTTGGAAAAAATACTAAATTTTATTTTAAGGTAAAAAATAGGGCCAGGATCTCGATTAAAAACATTAATACTAATTAATTGGAGGCTTTGTAATTAATTAAGTAAGGGATAATTAATGGATAGCCGTGCATTAAAGGATTTTAATGCACGAACGTAGAGGCAAAGATACTATATGTGACGCTCATACGTCGTGCATTAAAATTCTTTAATGCATGGCTATCCGATAAATTATCCGACTGTATACTCTCTGTTATTTCCCAAGTTAAAAAGAAGTTAAAGTTCAAGTTAAAAAAGCTCTGTCGGAGTTAAATCTCTGTCAGCTTTTCAAATCTTCTACATATCTGCCTGGGCCAGTTCTTAAAATTGCCATATTCACCATACAAATTAAACGAAATGCAAAAATCATCCATTTAGCCTACCTAAATAAACGTTTTTTTTCCATATGTGTCTCTCACTCTGTTTGCAAGCATAACTGTTACTATGGTTACCAATGTTTTTTTTTTTAAAGTCTATGGTTTATAGTAGCGGATTCATTTCGAACTGTAATCAAACTGACTGGAACTACCTGTGCATTAAACGGTTTTACTGCACACCTTCAAGCTAAATCAGAATAACGAGTATTTAAACAGCCCGTGGTATAATCGAAATTAATCGCATTTTAATTGCATAAATATTTGAACTGAGAACAGTGAGAAGATTTTTTCACATGGATTTTTAGTACACCATTGAATAATGACTGAATACATAAGCTTAAAGCAACAAAATATTGCTTATTTTTGTTCAACCAAGTCCAGCAGACCAGTGCAATATGTATATGATTTGCGTTGAGGTGAAACTTGAGGGTTCGATGTGATATGCGAATTCCTTGTTGCATAGCTTGCACACAACCATGCTCTTAATGACGCTTTCATCCATTCGTTTTTATAACAACATTTCCCATCCACGGGACCAACCAAAGCGGTCTCATAAGCTCTCTGTTTATGTTCACTGTGGTTTTGTTGTTTTAGTTGTCTGAAGCATACACTGTAAAAAAGTCATGAACTGCTAGTTGGTGCTCCAGTATAATCGGTCCGCCGAAACTAATCCAGTGAGAAATGTTCCGAAGTGCAAAAAAAGTGTGATTAAAATGTGTTAATTTTTTTGTGTAATTAATTAATGCGTTAAAGTCTGTAATTAATTAATCTTAATTAACAGCTAAAGTCCGGCTCTAGTAAAAATCTTATAGTGTTGCTTTAAGTCAATGTTTTTTATGTTGTTGTTTTTTAAATGCTTAAAAAATGTCTGTGAAAAATGTCTTGACACAAGCAATGCATTGCTCACATTTTATTCTTACGGCATAATTAGTAATACCCACCTTGTGATTTTTTAAAACCGTTTATTTGTTCTGACAAAGGCGGTTGTTAACAAATGACTGGAACTAGGGTGGTGATGGCGCAGTGGATAAGACACATGCCTTTGGTGTGAGAGGCCCGGGTTCAAATCCACTGTGAGACACCAATGTGTCCCTGAGCAAGACACTTAACCCCTAGTTGCTCCAGAGGTGTGTGACCTCTGACATATAGCAATTGTAAGTCGCTTTGGATAGAAGCGTCAGCTAATGAATAATGAAGAGTCTCAGATGCAAAAGCCTCTAAATGCCATTTGAAATTTTCTTCTAAAATGACCATTTTTATCAAGCTTGTATATTTAATTTACAGTAATTTCACTTTGAATTACAATTAATAGGTAATCTTTAATTGCCATTTAAGTGAAATTACTGAACTTAAATATACAAGCTTGATAAAATGATAATTTTAGAAGAAAATTTCAAATGGCACTTGAGAGGCTTTTGCATCTGGAACTCTTTAAATGTAAATGTAACTAACAGAAGTTGTCAGGGACAAAGAAGTGATGATGCTAAGACATCCTAAATTAAGTAGCGATGCTAAAAAGATAATGCTTCCTTAAAACACATGATCACTGGCAGTGCTCTTATTGGGAACTGGCAATATTAAGCTGGAAGAAGCACACCTGTCCCAAAGACACGACCGGCACAGCAAAGTCGATGGCTTTCTGGTCCTGCCAAACATCTGTTGCCATTTAGCTGCAACACTAATCAAAGCAGCGCTTAGGCATACACTCTTAGAAGAAAAGGTTCTATAGAACCTTAAAAGGTTCTAAAGCGCTGCGTATTTGGAACCCCTAAAATGCAATGCAAGAATGATCACAACATTTCAAGATATGGGGTTAAAAATTTAATTAATCAATATCACACGAAGATACCACTTCAGTTTAATCCTTCAAAAATCAGCATGATTAAAATGTAATACCAGTTACTACAACAGTTTAATAAACAATCATTTAATTACAACTGCAAATGTTGCAGAATAATGTAATATATGAATGAATAATAGCCTATAAAGAACCTTTGTTCCAAAAGTGTTCTTTCTTGTCAAATCATCATTTTTTTGCATAAAAGGTCCTTTGCAGTTGAGTAAAGAACCCTATGCTACATATATAGAACAATTTTTTTTCTAAGAGTGTACACTTAAGGAAAATATTTTATGCCAGCTCTGTAATCAGGTGCCATTTAATTATGTAAGCTTAGGTAGTGAATGCAAAAAGCAGAATTCATTCATTGTGATAGCTCTTACCTGGTGATCTCCTCCTTTAGAGCAGCAGGATCTGGTGGGTGAGAACTTCACCCGCAGACACATGGTGAACGGAGGTTGTGCTGTGTGGAGAGAAAAAAAAACGTCCACACTGAACAAAGTGTTACCTTTATACAGTAGTTCTCAACAAGGGGCCCGGGGCCCACATAGGGCCTTGGTAAACTTGCAAGGCAGCCGCAGGATGACTTTAATATTTCAATGAATAACTGTTTATCAATATATCACAATAGATACAATAATGTAAATTTTAAAAGAATATTCAAGTCCACACCACAACTATAACAATAAGTGCACAGATTTCACCGCGCTGACATACAATAAAACAGTGGCAGCCAATCAGAATTCACCTTGAGCATTTAAAGCGGCAGACGGCATAACTGCAGCATGTGCTTATAATAAACAGAACCCGAATGTGCGTTGGTGTGGACGCTAACATAGTTACAGCTATCACTCTTGATGTGAACAGGCCTTAAGCGCATTTCATGGCCAGTTTAACGCAAGCAAAATTCACCACATCATCAAATGACAGCTCCTATTTAAGAACTTTTTAATTCACCATTTGTAAATGTATAGTATAGGCTACACATGAATCCCATTAGCATGCTTCATTACAGTCACTATAGTGATGATGTTCATAATTGCTCCTTTATGGAATCTAGCACACTATAAATAAGATCTGACTGGTGATACTTACATTTCATCTGCTTAGAAATTGACTTGGTGAACTCCAGCCAGTGCTAAAACAACAAGAAGAGAGAGTTTTAATTCCTCACACACACACACACGCACACATTTTGACAGAGCACATGTACACACACATATTACATCTATATTTCATCTAACACATAATTACACAGGAGCAGGTGGTCAGTGTGGGTAGATGTACAGAGATTTTATATCAGTATGAGTGTAAGATGGGGGAAGGGTGGATTTATTAATCATTTTCATCTCATTTCTTTTTCTCCGGAGCGAAACATTAGCACATCTTCGACGTCACGCTGAGATTCTATCACTGCTATTGTGTGCAGCCCTAGATAAGCCAAATCAGCCAAACAGAGCCATTGGATTTAAGAAAGTAGTTATTTTGGGGTTTTAGTGCCAGTAGGCTAAATAATGTCTAGAAATAGCATCAGGCTATTGGAATTTGATTTCAGATTATAGCGATCAAAGAGCGTTTTGGACAGTATTTCCCATGCCACATTATGGTATTCTGGATTGTCGGCTAACCTGTGGCATGTTTTGTCAACAAGGAATGTTCTGAAAGGAATTGTAAGCACTTGGCAGACGCTGAACGTCGTTCCATAGTGTCGTCTACAGATGAGCATCAGTTACATTTCCTCATTATTATTAATGTCACTCAACGCAAGAGGTTCCTAAAGGGGGTCAGTGAAAGAGAAAGATTGTGAAAAAAGAAACTCTAGAGTATGCATGTAAAGCCTGTACACTCTCAGGTTTATGTTTAGCAGACAAATATCAGGGGCCGTATTCACAAAGAATTTTAAGGCTAAAAATAGCTCCTAACTGGCGAATTTAGGAGCAACTCCTAAAAATAATGGGCGTGTCACTCCTAACTTTAGGACTCCACATTTTTTTCACTAAGAGTAATTCACAAAGCATTTTAACCCTAAAAGTAGCACCTAAGTCTGGGACAGCTTAAAAGAAGTCGAGAGGACTCCTAACTCACTAAGACCTATTCACAAAGGATTGTAGCGACACCAGCAGTCGTCCGGGTCCGCGACACAAGCGGGAATACTGCATTCATCTGCAAACAAATCCTCTCCCATGTCTCATGCTTAGTTTTGCTTGAAATCCCAGTGCCGAATTTCACTTTTATTATGGTTTTTCTTTTTTTTTTCTAGCACCAACTGGGCTAGCAGCAGTAACTGATCCTGCGTCCAGTTGGGCTTTCTTTTCTATTTTGGCGAGTTCATAATCCACTGTCATTCAACTATACATTACTTCAATATGAGCAACATGTCCTTGCTTTAAATAGTCTAGTGAGGCTAAACGAATGTTAATTAACCAGTGTTAATGCTAGTGTCGTTTTTTCATTATTAGGCAAGTGAAGGTTTTCATTAGGGTATTAGACACCATTCACATATAGCGCCTAAAAACGCAAGGCGCGCCGCATTCTCCCGGCGGTTGCGCTCCGGTTGGTTCTTGTCATGCGCACCGCTCCATACGGACACGCTTGGAAAAAACGGGCGCACATATCGCGCGCCGAAGTTGAGCGCGCAAAAGACGCGATAAGTGAACACTGCAGGCCCTTAGGCTACCGTGAATAATTTCATTCATGACTTTTCTCTCTCTGCCTTTTTAGAATTACACTTCACTGGGGCCTGCACAAACATGTCATTATATAGCCTATGCATTTCGATGACATTACTTTTTTATTATTATTATTTTGTGTAGGACACAGACCTATTTAGATGTCCTAATTCCATGATTTGTTGCTGTGTTATGTTCCGCATGATGGCACTGTCATCTAACAACCAATCACCGCGATCATTGCGAGGGAAGCTCGTGCATGAAAATTTACGTCATCCATAGCAACGAAGACTCACTCTTAGTTTAGGAGTTGTCATTTTTCCTTACTAAGAGTAGGTCTGAAAGGCGTTGTGAATAACTTTTAAGAGAAAACTCCTAGCTAAAATATTTTAGTGCGATTTAGGAGTTCTCCTAGTGGTAAGATAAAATCATTTGTGAATACTGGCCCAGATCTCCAATTCAAAAGATTTCATTACAGCAGTATCTGTACAGAATGTTTATTAAGATTTTTTTTTAAATAAAAATAGTTTACAATTTTGAAAATCAACATTTGATATAAATACTATTATATTCAAAATTATTTAGACAATTGATATTTTAACATTTAAAACACATTTTAAATTTTTTCTTTTAACATTTAAAGCAAATGTTGTATTGTTAAATAAAACTAAGATGGTAAATAATAAAAAGTCCATAATGACATTTCTATAACTTACACTAGCATTAAATGAAAACGAATTCAAAATATGAATAATAGTACATTAATAGCAAATAAAAAATAACACCTGATTTGAGGACAGGTGTTTAACCGCCGATCACATGAATAAAGTATATTGTAAATACAGTAGCAGTAAAAAAAAAAACATAAAAAACAACTGACTATAATCCCATTACATCTAAAAGCATTTTTAAATCAAATTAGATTACATTCTGGAAGCAAAAGTGACAATTCTGCAAGTTTAGCCATATTGACATTGACTATAGAAACATTCACAGGGTTTTCTCACAATACAGGGCCAATGGAACACTACGGTACTTGGCAGGAACAGTCTGTTCCTCACTTGTGCATTACTTCCTGTCCCATGTGCCAATTTTGGTAGACAGTTTGTAGTGTTTCTTATTGATTTGATTGTAATATATATATATATATATATATATATATATATATATAATATGAAGAGTTTCAGATGCAAAAGCCTCTAAATGCCATTTTAAATTTTCTTCTAAAATGACCATTTTTATCAAGCTTGTATATTTAAAGTTCAGTAATTTCACTTAAATGACAATTAATAGGTAATCTTCAATTGCCATTTAAAGTGAAATTACTGAACTTAAATATACAAGCTTGATAAAAATGGTCATTTTAGAAGAAAATTTCAAATGGCACTTAGAGGCTTTTGCATCTGAACTCTTCATATATATATATATATATATGTGTGTGTGTGTGTGTGTTAGTAAATGGACTCTGAACTTCCATAAACCTGTGTAGAGTAGCTGGTCTAGATTCAAACATTCTGCCACGTGTAGTGAAGCATTCACGGGACTGGAAAGAAAGTAAGGCTTTGTTTTTCATTGAACATGTGTTTCTCTGAAAACAATACGCTTCATGAGTTACACTGTGTACTCATTTGCACGCTTTGAAGCTACAGCGTCGTAACATCACTAAGGCCACGTCCACACGAAGCCGGAGTACGTTCCCTATCCGAATTGTTTTCCCTCGTTCTAAAAAAAATCCGTAAACACGGCGTCATCTCAAGAAATATCTGCATACACATAAACCACTGAAACCGACTGAAAATGGTTTAGTATATATACCAGACCAGTATAGGGCGCTGTAATTCTGCCACAGAGAAGAAGACTGAGCATGCGCATAACCTTGCGGCGCTGTGTACGAACCAAGAAGAAGAAGACGAAGATGCAGCCAACACATGATGTGATGACATCATCGTTTTCACAAAATATACGGATTGGCTGTACACCTAAAATCGCAAGGGTGTCATTTTCAGATTCATCCACTTTGGGACCCGGTTTCAAAAAATAGCGGTTTCACTCTCCCAAAACGCCAGATCTGTGTGGACGAAACGGCAATACAATAAAAAAATTATACGTAGCCTGATATCTAGTGTAAACGCGTCCTTCGTGTGGATTGGGCTCTAACATAAGGGCCTGGCCTCACATGATTTACAATTTTCAAACCTGTCCTTCTAGAAGGACAATTCCATCAATCATCAGCTCTGTCTCTTTACTCCCAGTATAACCCTGAGAGTCAGTCTGACCAGTGCAGGATCAATACAAACACAGCCCACCCAGAACACACATAAATTCATCACTCATTAGGCATCACAACCAATACACTCAAAGTCATTTGAGTATCTTGACAGGTGAAGCTTTATCGTCATAAAAAAGCTGAATGCAGAAATGATGAATTGGTGCTGCGCAATACCGTTGACCTTGGACTGTTCGACACGAGCCACATGGCGGGAACACTCACCCGTTGTTTATCCGGATTGACATATCTAATGCCAAAATAGTCCTTCTCCAGCAGGTTTAGATGGTGGCAAATGAGGTCGAACAAATACTGGCCTTTGGCATCCCTCTGAAAGACAAAGACAATAACAAACGATCAATAGAGCAGAAGTTTATTATTTGTCTGGGTATGCATTTTATTTTTGGACCAAAGAAATAGGAGAAAGGACTAAAGTTTAATGAACTAAAAGCTGAGATGAAAAGCAGGGGATTTGAATTACTGATGGCATTTTTATTATTATTATTATCATAATTATTCGGACTCCTTTGGAGAGATTCTGTATATTCAATATGAATGCAGAGCGTCTTGGAATTTCCATTACATTTCATGACCTTTTTCATTCATGATAGGATTTTAAACAATAATGTCGGAGATGGGGAGACTGCTGTGCTGGGATTCATATTCGGTTTTCAATGGAATTGCTTAATATAAGCATTTATTATTATTAATAATGAACAAATGTCTCCAATAAAACCCACAACAAACAGACTGATGTTATGTGATGTGCAGCAAATTCCCTCTAAACATATTTACTCGGTTAGATAATACTTTATGTAAGCCAGAGCAAAACTAGAAACAATTATTCTATTACTTTTTAAATGTATCACTCGTTTCATTGACTTCTCAAAGCCTAGATGTCACAAATGACTGTAGAAACCTGAGAGTCTGTCCGAATAAATGCATTTTATCGTTATTTTTTACACTTAATATATCATTTGTAATGGCAGACAAATTCTACAATGTTCCCTATCAGTCAGTCATGTTCCACGTTACATCGAATGACTGACACATTAGGGATCACCTTTGAGTGGTAGAAAATGGGCCAATGGACATTGGCGAGTGAGATTTGCATGGCTAACCATTTATAACCTTGCCGGCAACTCACTCATTCAGGTTTATGGAGTTTAGACGTAATGAGGTGTTACATGATCCTTCAGGAAACGAGGGTTATGACAGTAAACAAGTTTTTTTAATAGTCTCGGACAACCCCACTATATCAGTTTAGAACTATATAAGCTCATTATCTCAAATGGTTCCTCATCAGTTTAACAGTTCTTCATAACTAGAGAAAATGAGTTGGGAGAAGAAATGAAATTCCATAAACCTGAAGTCACTTTTTCTCTTTCCACCCACCTCTAATATCGGCACTCATTTGCATTCAGAATCTATTTTCCCCTCAAACAAACAACACAGTCTTTAGCTTTTGCAATATTTTTTATCTGCAATCATATGCAATCAGAGATTGAAGTGGAAAGCAAGAGAATTCACCCTAGTAGCAAGTCTTCAAGCATGAGTGATTTGTTCTGGATTAAGATTTACTGTAAGAACTTGGCAAGCCATACGCAGCCTATAGACAAATCATTCACTGAGCTTGGGTCACAGTATGCGTACAGTAGGTGGATTATGTAGCATTTCTTTGAGATCTCATCTCGTGTTGCTTTTTTAACTGAACAGTTCCTTCTACACTGTAAAAAAATTGTTAATTACAGGAAAACCCTGGCAGCTGTGGTTACCAGAGTTTTCCTGTTAAAAATACGGTAGCAACATTTTAGGTTTTACAGACTTTGACCGTATTTAATTTTACAGCAATAAACTGTATTTCATTATCTGATATAATGTTAATTTACTGACCTTTTGAAGTATTAATATCTGTTTTGTTCAATTGTAATACACTGACTGCCAACAATCACAGCCGTAATGAGAGTCAAATGATCAATCAAAGCTCATCATAATCAGATCTTCCACAAGAAAGTTCATACTATTATATAGAAGCTGCACAGTGTCATTCACACAAACACCATCATAAACACCATCATGGTAACATGTTGAAATGTAAAAAATGCAATAAGTATTAATTTAACAACATTAAATGTAACATAAAACCCTAATGTACATAACTGATTAGAAAAATAACTAAGAAAATTATGAAGAAACAGTTAAAATACATTAAATGTGAAGTGTCACGCAGGGAATTGTGGGAATGTCAATTTACATTTTTTCACTGTAAATTATACAATGACTTCTTTTTCACTTCTAAAAACTGTCAATTTAACAGTATTTTACAGTAAAATATCAGTTATTTACCGTATATAGTAAGGAAACTTTCTGTTAACCAATTAACAGTTTTTCACTGTAGCATTTTTACAGTCTTTTACTGTTAAAATCACAATCATTTTTTACAGTGTATAAATCATATTTACATACAATCTGAATGAAAGCAGATGCAAAAGACTTAAAGAATCTGTTAAAAAGAATACATCTATTCAGAATCTCTTTATAAACAATAAATAGCTGTCAATAGCTGTTTCCACACTCAAAAAAAATGATGTTGGCTTTAATTAACTTTTTTATGTCAACAGGTCCCACATAACTGGGTTACGTTAAACAAACATAATAATGTAACATAATGGAATTAAGTAATTTTAAGCGTATGAACACTGAAGCAGTGTTAAAGTTAATGAGATAATTAAGTGAATAATTGAGGGATGATTGATCATTATTTGTTGGTAACTAGCCGAATCACTGAAGGAGAAAAACTTAATTTGTTAGTCACCATAATGATGATCAGTGTGTCTTTTATTTGGGCTCTTGACCCTCACATCATTAACTTTAGAATTTATTTGGCTGCTGTATGAGTTATAACAGCGAAATGAACAAATAGAAAAGATAATCTGATGGTGGTGTTTAACATAATCGTTATTTCACAATCATTTGACCTGAATCACTGAACTCAGATAGTATATATATGAGTGAAGTTTATTTTTTGAATATAGCAGCACTGTCATTGTAGCACATACCATTTTTTGCCTTTTCAATTAAATTGAATAATGCTCTTCAATAATGCTCAATCATCACTCATTTATTCACTTAATTATCTCATTTGCTTCAGTGTTCATTTAACACTCTGCTCAGAGCTTAATTGGGTCACTTAAAATGACTTATTCCATGATGTTGAAGTTTAATGAACAAATTATGTTTGTTTAACGTAACCCAGTAATGTGGAACCTGTTGACATAAAAAAGTTAATTAAAGCCAACATAGTATTTTTTAAGTGCAAAGTTGAGAATTTATCTTATGCGCAAACTATTGCATAAACATTTCCAAATAAAGCAGCGTTTCCCATGTGTTCAAGAGAACAATCATCACTTTCTGGGAAATTGGCACAAAATATGTCTAATAAAAAGGTACGTTGCTGCAACCAGGGAAGAACATGTGGCTTGTTTATCCTGAATAATAAACGACCTGTGCCTTAGAACGCGCAGATGAAATGCAGTAAAATGCTGTTTATCTTGCGTTCTAGATGCTGTGTTTGTGAACACAATCATGTGAGGCATTTTCAATGACATATTTAATGACTTTGGCTTAGGCATTTCAGAATAACTAAAACAACATTTCGAGATGAAACTGATGTGCTGGTTAATCCAGTTATCTAATCACATCCTCTGTTGAGGCAAAGTCGTGAGTTTTTTTGTTGTGCATCGAGGGATTTATTCAGCAAATGTGTGTCGCATCGTAGTTTATGTGCATGTCTTCTTTTCCCATTAAAAATTATCGAACCAACTTAATTGGGAGCGCATACAGCTTTTTTTATGTGATATTTGAAATTTGCATTAAAACAGCTGGATGTAAACATGGCTAGGGACAGAAAGAACTGAGGTGAACGGTCACTCCGCAAGCAGAATGTGTTGTGTACCATCACAAAACCTCTGTAAAGCATTTAATGATGCTCACATAATGAGATCAGCTAACAGACAAAGCAACATATTGAGCCAAATTCAGCCATGAAGGAAAAAATATAAAGGTCAAAACACAAAATACAGCATTTTCATCAGCTTTCAAAGCCATTTCTAGTTCATAAATGTTGTTCCAGAGAGCAGTTTCTGACATAATAACACTATTTAGAATTTACTGACGTTAATTATGTGTAGGCTCAAGCAAGGAGAAGTGCAAATGAGACTCATGCTGGCTTGTTTAACTCTTGGAAATATCTTTTAGAGTTTTTAGTAGGAGCAGCAGACATGGGAAGAGTCATTCAGTAGCGATGCCTGAGTGGAGTGACACCATCTGGCTGTGTGACCCCAAGCACTTAAGAGTGTCTTCATACACACACACACACGCACACATACGGCATATGCAGAATATACACTCAATGAAGAGCCTGATAGCTGATACCATATTCTACATCTCAAATTTCTTATTGCAAGTTTTCTGTGAAACAATTATACAAATATTTCAGTTTAAAACTTTTATGGTTCTATTTTCGGATAAATCGAGCAGATGGAGGGCAGTGGAGCATGAGCGCATGCGTCTGCCTGATGCCAAATAGAACATTCCTGTGGGTGTCTAGAGACGGCTGGATATGCTGTATGAACATGCAGCCTTCACACAGGACGGCTGGAACCCAGTAGAACTGCCAAAAGGGGACAAAAAAAAAGACAAAGAGATGCACCTTTTTGAGAACAGGTTCAGAACACTCCCGCATAGATGCAGAGAGTGTCAGAGATGGACTAATCTCAGCTGAGCAGATAAGGCAAATCCAATGATCATTATTACTATATTATTACTAATAATAAATAATATTATTAGGGCTGTCAAACATTAATCGTGATTAATCGCATCGCAAATAAAAGTTTGTGTTTACATAATATAAGTGGGTGCACTGTCATATAATTATATATATATACACATATATATGATATATATATATATATATATATATATATATATATATATATATATATATATATATATATACATACATACATATACATATATATATATATATACATATATATATATATATATATATATATATATATATATATATATACATACATATATATATATACATATATATATAAATATATACAAGCACGTGTGTGTATTTATATTATATAAAAATAATTATACACATGCCCCCACATATATTCCTAAAACACAACTTTTATTTTAATGTCACTAATCCATAGCCTGACACACACACACACACATACATATATATATATATATATATATATATATATATATATATACACATACATATAATAATAATTATACACAGTGCATCCACATATATTATGTAAACACAAGCTTTTATTTTGGATGCAATTAATCGCAATTAATCATTTGACAGCCCTAAATCTTATTAAATAATATTTTATTATTCGTGAAATTAAGTTAAATAAAATAAATAAACATAAATAACAATAAATAAAATAAATTAACATAAAAATGTAAAATAAATGAATAATAATATTATTATAAATTAAATTCGAATTTAAAAAAAAAAATAAAAATGAAAATAAATCAAATTTCAAATAAATTTAATTATCCATGCTTCTTTAGAGATGTTACTTAAATCACCAGTATATACCAGGTCAGCTAATTAAAATCTTGTTATATTTATATTTTATGCCTCAGTTTCTAAGAAGATATGCAAATATTTAAATATATTTCCAGATTATTTGCCTTCAATCAGCCAGTTAGGTGTTGAAAGTGGTAAAGGCCTGACAGAAGAACCTGGGGTTGAGTCTTTGGCAAAATGTGGATTCACATTGATATTCTCAGGGTGAGTTACTTGTCAGCACTCAGACAAAGGCCCAAAGGATTATGGGAGAGCGCGAACCCCTGTCACTTCTAAGCAGGTTCCCAACTGAAGGCCCATAATCCATTATGGCATGCCTGCTTACTGAGACCAAAGCTAAAGCAGGCAAACAATCTCAAGCCTGTAATACACATACACACTTCAATCGAACTGAATGTGACTATGATTGAGCATTACTCATCAATTGTTATAGGAGATTTATGTTCTCCTTTTCACTTACGCTGCCTCCAGAGTTAGCATTAAAGAAGCGGCTTTGAATAATTCCACTTCCCCAGTACTAGAAACAGCACACTATTCAAGCCCATCTTTTTATATGGTGGAGAGAGCAGCACACAAAAGTCCAGGGAGCCATTCATCATCTAACTGAGATGGCCGGACAACACACATTGTTCATCAGGGTAAATGTGTAAGCAGCCACTTAGCCAGGGATAACACAAAGGCAAAACCATTTATCTTGCACATGCAGCTCTTGGATAATGAGAAGACTGTGTTGGACGTCGCAGTGCTTTTAGTCAATGAAACATCACACCTTCAA
The DNA here is from genome assembly GCA_030378365.1 of Hybognathus amarus. Taxonomy (NCBI): domain Eukaryota; kingdom Metazoa; phylum Chordata; class Actinopteri; order Cypriniformes; family Leuciscidae; genus Hybognathus; species Hybognathus amarus. Next base: position 15,498 of record JAQIUQ010005240.1, read on the forward strand.
CCTTTACAAAGAGCAGATGAGGAATGCCGTTTCATATTTCATCATCATTGTGGTCTTCATCACGATTAATAGCATTCGATTAAAGCATTTTGATTTTATTTAAAACATCCCCATTCATCTCAATGGCAGATTCTCAGCACAACTCTCTCGGACGCATGCCATTTCTAAAACGGCTATATTGCTCATGGTCACTCAGTTTTAGGCAAACAAAATGTGCATTCTTAGCTGTGACCTCCAAGAGCGCACAGGGAGAAATATAGTGAAATACTATTACATTTAAAGAGAACTGTTTAAAATGACATTTATTCCTGGCTGCTGATGCACAGTTGCAATTTTCTAGCATCATTACTTCAGTCTTCAGTGTCACATGATCAAACATTATTCTAATATGCTGATCTGCTGCTCAAGAAAGGAAAGAAAAAGAATGCATTCATAAAGAATAATATTATAGTAAGTGATAATATAGATACTTTTATAATATAATAATATTAAGTATTAATTAAACATCTTAAAGGGATTTTCACTTTTGAAATTAAGTTTTTGATATGTTCTAGCTTGACCTCAAGGGCATCCAAGATGTAGGTGTCTTTGTTTCCACAGTATTTTTAAATTTGGATATTTTTAGGTCAAACCGTTCATGTCTATCAGTCATATAATGGAGGTATATGGGGTCCACTTCAAAGAGCATGCACAGAGAAGTCCAAATTAAACTTGATTTAATGACTTATAAATGTAAGTACACATTGATGGCCTAGACACGAAACGAGCGGTTTGTGTGAGAAAACGAACAGCCACGTCCAAGTGATCTGAGGGCGTGGACGCTTTGTTCTGCACAAGCGCCGGAAAGCACCGGAAGTGATATCTCGCATGTACGTAACTCATTGTTTACACAGAGGTTTCGGAAGCGTCACCCTTCACTGTGAAGATCTAAACATATTTAGATATACAGGAAATCGCAATGGAAGACGATTTCGATATATCAACAGACAACATAGAATTTTTCGGACCACACGAGAGATCACTTCCGGCGCTTTCCAGCACTTGCACAGACCGATGCGCTTGGGGCCTCAGATCACTTGGACGTGGCTGTGGTTACAAGAGGTAAAAACAATATAAATACTGTTCATTTTCTCACACAAGCCATTCGTTTCGTGTCTTAGGCCATCAATGTGTACTTACATTTATGAGTCATTAAATCATGTTTAATTTGAACTTCTCTGTGCATGCTCTTTGAGGTGGACCCCATAGACCTCCATTATATGACTAACAGACAAGAACGGTTTGACCTAAAAATATCAAAAATGAAAATACTGTGGAAAACAGACACCTACATCTCTGATGCCCTTGATGTAAGCTAAACACATACAAAAATGTTCAAAGTGAACTATCCCTTCTAAGAAATCTACTGACCCCCAAACTTTTAAACTATGTGTGTGTGTGTTTATTCTACTATAATATTCTTCCTTCATCACTATCTCTTCATAAACCTCTTCTCTCTCCCCAGCTTCATCTCCTTGTTTCCTGCAAACAAGCAAACAATCTGTAATTGCAGGATCTGTGTTACTGTGAGAGAGAGGAAATAAATCTTAATGAAGGGGGGATAGAGAGATTTGGCTGATTAAACCTGATGTTGTATTTCAGCTCTGTTCAGAATGATGGACTAAAAATCCACATACATTATGCAGAGTGCTCAAAGGACCCTGCTGTTTCAGTGAACCCAACGATGGTTTGATTCCATTAACTCCATCACACGTGATAAATCATATCAGCAATAATCTGAAGATGCACTCATCTTTAGAGATTCATTATTGAGCAAACGATACATCTGCATTTCCTTTTGAACCAGACAACTAATGCTAACTTAGGGCGTTTTCACACCTGAAAGTCCACACCAAGGTCCGAACCAAAATCGCGTATTTGATACATTTTATGAAGTTTGATTTGGACCGAGATTAAAGGAGAACTCCGGTGCAAAATGAACCTTTGGTCTAATTACACATTGTTACCTACTCAACTGTTACCTGAGATTTGTTTTCATGATTGCCGAATGTAAATAGTTTTATCTATAAAAACAGTTTAGCCTATAATGCTAGTATAATGCTAGCATATTGGGCATAGAGTAATGACAAATAAAAATCACTTGTTATTACCACTAACAAGGCTCAAAATAGCCCCACAGTAACACAGTAGCATACTAAGGGTCCCTACATTCAAACCGAGGAATTGAGAACTTTGTCAGTGTCCATACAGGAAGATATTTTTAATAAGAAGATATTTTATACACACAGTCAACTTCGCGAATACAGGAAGAAGCCATCTTTGAAATATAGTCTCTACTAGTCGATCTACGAACGCCGATCCAAGTGCGCTGGTGAGATGTGAATAAGGTGATAAGGTGAGCGCGAACAGTAGGCTACATGTACATATTGAAGAGAAGAAAATGGTTCGTGTTTGTGTGTTCTTCCGTAAACAACGGACCATATGAGATTTTGGACAGTTCAGCGCACTTGGATTCGGTGTTTCGTAGATCGAGCTGGTAGAGACTATGTTTCAAGATGGTTTCTTCCTGTATTCTCGCGAAGTTGACTGTGTATATAAAATCTTCTTATTTAAACTTTTATGGACACTGACAAAGTTCTCAATGCCTTCGGTTTGAATGTAGTGACCCTTATTATGCTGCCGTGTTACTGTGGGCTATCTTTGAGCCTTGTTAGTGGTAATAACAAGCGATTTTATCTGTCATTAACTCTTTGCCCTATATACTAAGCGCTATACTAGCATTATAGGCCAAACGGTTTTAATAGATAAAACTATTTACATTTGAAATCAGTGAAAACAAATCTCAGATAACGGTTAGAGTGGTAACAATGTGTAATTAGACCAAAGGTTCATTTTGCGCTAGAGATGTCCTTTAACGTTACCCTCTTTCGTCGTTTGACCCAAATTTCCTCCGTTTTGTGCCGGGACTGTGGTCCGGGGAAGTTTCACATCTGTAATTTTGATTCGGACCAAACTGAAAGTCCGAAAGTTATGACCAAACAATGTAGGTGTGAAAGGGCCCTTACTCTTTACTAACTGCCATGAAAATTGCTCTTCTTTTTCCACATATACTGTAGATGACATCTATTGCATCATTACTTTCTGGAAATTACTTAGATATCATCATCTACACGCAGTAACATCATGTGTAACATTCTTCACAAAAAAACAACAACAAAAAAAATCTATCAAATTTGAAATCAATGGCATTTATGAAGAGTATAACATCACTGTTGTCCCTCTAACTGGTTAGCACCCCGGATGTAATCTTTTAGTCTTTTTAGAATAAAACATTGTTTTATAACATGGTGGCATGCTATAAAAGACTGAATGTTTGTGTGTATGAATCACTGAGAAAAGCTTTTGTGGCTGCAGTCCAGAGGTTTTTGTTAGGACTTTCATTAGTAGATTGGCCACTCAGCGATGTGAATAGCCATATTTCCATCCACCTAATTTTATGGATATAACATAAAAAATAAAAACGCTGGATGGAAATGCCAAAACACGTAAATAGTAAAAATGTGCATGAAACTTCTGCGCTGTGAATGATGGCAGAGGGTAATGTAGCAGCTGAAATTGAGTGTAAACTGTACCGCTATTTATGTGTAGATTCTATAGGTTTACTCTTACAGTACAGCGAAAGAAAGAAAAATACTTAAATTTTGTCAATTAATCACTTAACAAAAAGGTACACAGCATGAAAAAAAGGCCATTATTTGTTGATAAATACCGAGTTAAGCAGTCAGCACATTTATCAGGCAGTTAGCTTAGCATGTATTGATCTCAAGGTCTCCGGGGCACTATAGCTTCAGCGTGACAATGGCAAATAAAAGCTAAATACAATCCCATTCCTCCAGTCCTTACTGTAATTCTGTTGACCAAGGCTAAAAGTAATGCAGTCGGCCCTGACCCTTTAAGACATTGAGTTAAGATTGAAACCTCAGTCAGTGGATAATTGATAATCACACAGAGAAAAAAAGTTAGCATGTGTTTTTGTATGTACAGTAGCCCAAAAGGTGGTAGGACCTTTAAAAATGCATTAGATCATAAAATATCAAGCCAAGTGGTGTATTGTATATTAAAGAAAGATAGCACAACCATACTTCAAGTAACAATTTCAACGTTCTGCCTCACATTGATGACAGTGCCACAATTAATGACAGCACAGCTTAACTCACACAGGTTAAGCAGAAGAGGAGTAATGTTGTTTCTAATAAACAGATAAGGTAATTGCTTTTAAAACACATAATAAACTGAATAGGGTGAACCACTCTAATTTAGTAAAAAATTCAGAACTGAGACCAGAGAACGTCTCTTCAATCTCACAGTGCCAATAACACAAATCATTGAAAACAATACACACAAAGCCTCTAAGACCTGGTGTGGTTCCTGTAACACGCTAATGCAATATGGGCTTTCTAAGAAGCGAATGATGCTTTCATTAGAGCTGAGAAAGAGCAGGGTGAGGCACAGCCACGGCCCGGTGAGATCTCTAGTTGCTGATCTGCAGCACTTCAGCTCCTCAAGTGCACTGATCCTGTGAGAGACAGCCAGACAGACATCTGCAAACACCCGAGGGTCCACACTGCCCCAAGCACTGCATTATTCAGGGCTAAATCACACCACAGACCACTTCCTCAGAGCTCCACATCAAATTCAACAAGCAATGTCAGGGCAGTCTAATCAATCAGTGCAATACATTTCAAACTAGTTCTGTTTTTAAATGTATTTTTTTTTTAAATGTTGCTGTATGCAGTGTCAGATGCTGATAACTATTACAGACCTCTGTCAATGCAGTTTAGGGGAACGTACATTTAAAAAGTAATGCATTACAATATTGCGTTAACCCCTCAATAAGTAACTTGTGTTTTTTTATGTAATCCGTTACTTTTTCTCACCAGGGCTGGGCTTGCTTGTATTTGTTTTATTTAACAATTAAAGGACAACTCCGACGCAAAATGAACCTTTGGTCTAATTACACATTGTTACCTAGTCAACCGTTCTCTGAGATTTGTTTTCATGATTGCCGAATGTAAATAGTTTTATCTCTAAAAACAGTTTAGCCTATAATGCTAGTATAACGCTAGTATATTGGGCATAGAGTAACGACAAATAAAAATCACTTGTTATTACCACTAACAAGGCTCAAAATAGCCCCACAGTAACACGGCAGCATAATAAGGGTCCCTACATTCAAACCGAAGCGTTGAGAACTTTGTCAGTGTCCATACAGTTTAATAATAAGATATTTTATACACACAGTCAACTTCGCGAATACAGGAAGAAGCCATCTTTGAAATATAGTCTCTACCAGTCGATCTACGAACACCGATCCAAGTGCGCTGGTGAGATGTGAATAAGGTGATAAGGTGAGCGCGAACAGTAGGCTACATGTACATATTGAAGAGAAGAAAATGGTTCGTGTTTGTGTTTCTTCCGGAAACAACGGACCATATGAGATTCTGGACAGTTCAGCGCACTTGGATCGGTGTTCATGGATCGACTGGTAGAGACTATATTTCAAAGATGGTTTCTTCCTGTATTCGCGAAGTTGACTGTGTTTGCATGTCACTGTTTTTATTCATTTTGAGTAATATTGAATCTATTTTTGTGCAAGTGAGATGAGTAAACGTCCTAACCCTAACCCAAATGTTGTGTTAACGTGCATGTTCACGTTTTAGTCTTAGAACTACAATAACCATTATGTTCACACACAACGCCTCTGCACTGATTTCTCTCAACATGGGGACAGAAGAGATGTTAGTCAGTGAATGGGAAAACAACATAACTTGCATTACTTATTTGAAAAAGTAACTACGATATTTTGTAAAAGTAATCCGTTACTTGAAAAAAGTAATCTGATTATTTAACTTGCGTTACTTGTAATGCTCTGCTCCCAACACTGGACAGAGGATTCTCTTTTCACAAAATGCTTTGCTCAGTGCTACAACTCCCAAAAGCAGCGGAGAGGATTCCCACTATGTCATGGTGTGAAAGACTAAGCATACGCAAACTGGGCCATCAAAACACAGTGGGGTGGGTGGGAGAGGAAAGAAGGGGAAAGTGGATGAATTTGCCCTAGAAAAAAATACAGACAGAGAGATTCTGAGAAACAGACATTACAACATAGCTGGACTTAACAAATCAAAAAGATCCAATAAACACACACACATACATGTTATATGACAAGCTTGTTTAACAATTCACCTACATATATCAGATGTATGGGGGCTCTAGCACCTAGATAACCCTGTCACTGTTTCTATGATCCTGACACTGTTAATAACCTATATTATGAATTATCAGTTATGACATTAGATGAAATTATAAAGCAGGTAATATCAGGTATCAAAGAACATTTAATTTCTTAAGGATCATGCATCCCTAAAATTTTATTAATATATTTTAAATTTATTGTTATTATTATTATTTTTTTTTGCAGTCATTACTCCAGTCTTCAGAGTTTACATTTAAATTTACGCTAAATGTTTATCATTAATCAGAAAAATGATCAGAAATGAGTCAATAATCAATCATTTGAGATTTAAATAAATACATAATTTTGAAAAGTAGAAAATTCTAAACAGTTGTTTTAAATTGTAATACCATTTCACAGTATTTCTGTATTTTTGATAAATTAATGCCTCTTTCTTTGGTGAAAACAAAAATCTTCTTTTCCTCAAACTTAATCTTATTTTATGTATATATAAATATAAATAGATGGCTTTGTAAAGCAATTAATATCACTAAAATCTCCTGGCTTCTATGACATTTCAGTTTGCTTTTTCCTCTGAATCTTGTCAGGCGAGAGAACAGATTTCTTCAAAAGAAGATACTTTGTCTTTTTTCATAGATAGATTTCGGTCAGACGAGTCCAGTGAAATGGCATTAAGGTCTATGAAAGCTTGCTTTCCATGACTTTGTGAATCATTAATGGACTAGATTGTGGATCCCTGGGGCCTCCATTAAAGCTCTGACACGCATGGTACTATTCCTCTTACGCCTGCTTGCGCAGGGAGCCAGTCTCAGGGGCCAAATAGCTCTCTGCATTTTTATGGCTGAATTCACTATTGGTAAGTGATCTCCCCTAGGGCTGGGAAACACAATGGCAGGGGTATAGTACAGCATCACTGAGGTATTTTACACCCCTTCATCCTGAATAGAGTTGAGGTATCACTTAGATTATGTCAGTGTCAAGTTCTAGGTTGCTGCTGTTCCTGAAGCGATGCTCTGGATAGATTCCACTGCCTGTCACTTACTAACCATTCCTGGGTAAAGTTACATACCAATTTTACAACTTTGTTACCATGGTAACATTAAATTGACAAGAACAAATTCACAGCTTAAAACAAGTTAACAAAGTAAAAAATTTAAGATATTAAAAAAAAAATTGCTTTACTTATGAATTTCTCCAGTGCAATTGTTCCCGTTTACTTCCGTTGCAAGTCCCACATGCACTTTAACCCCCAATTATTGCCTTTTTAAAGAAAACTACAGAGCCTAACACATGAATACATTGATTCCCACGACTTAATCATTTTGTTCCCTCGTCCAAGAATTTAAAGGTGTGTTCACGTTTGCCATTGCTTGGTGTATTTTCAAAGGAAAAATCCAGTAATTTCAATAGGAACTCAGACAATTTCCACAAACTGTAAATGCTAAAGTATAATTAATTAATTTCAGTAGGGTAAACTTCAATTAAACAAAGTAGTTCATTCAAATGAACTTTTATATTTAGAATATTTTCTTTTGTGTTCACAAAACTCAATGTTTTTGAGTTTCACAAACTTGTTTCATTTAATTTAGACAATTTGAAAATTTGAAACTCAAAAGAAACTGGGCTGGGATGTCTATTTCACAGCATGCTTTGCCATGACACTCAAAAGGATGAGTAAATGCTAAAATGTTGTGTAATCTAATGTTTTTGGCAAGATTAATGTTAAGTGTGACATTTAATAGTGTTTAATATTTTGCTATGCTAATATAGAAGAGTTTCTGTTAATTTTATTTGGAAGGGTTACTATAATGGTGACGAGTGGAGCATGAGAGAACAGATTTGTGTTAATTGTTCTATATTGTCATAATCATTCAGCAATTGCTGTGCTCTGCTAATGTAATCAAAGCATAGTATTAACAATTAGCAAGTTAGCATTTGCTGATAGTTAAACCTTGACAAGTTTAAAAACTATTTGAGGTTAAATTATAATTTTTAATTAGTTGACTCAAATATTTCAAGTTAAGAGTAATTAAAGAGTACAAAATAAAATTCTGTTCTGCTTACTTAAACTTTTAATTTCTTAATTCAAAATGTTTGATGTAACCGATTACCTCAAATTTGCCATTTTTGTTTTCAGAAAGCTGCTTGGGTTGAAATTATTCTGTTTTAACTGTACTTTATACATTGCTACACTATTGAAAATAGACAATTAACCATTTTTCCCTGCAAAATTTCCCCAAAAACATAACTGCACTTTAAAATGAGGCAACAAATTAGTACAATGATGAGGAGAAGATGTAAACTTCTTAGTGAAACTCAGAGATGGACAGAGATGGATTTGAACTGCATCCAAAGGGCCTTGAGGCCAGGCAGATTCCTACAACACTTTAAAAATAAATAAAAAGGTTATCCTTCAGAGTTTAAGGCCACAGTATGAAAACCCAAAGCCACGTCAGCAACAAAAGCCTTCAACAACAGACAGTCAATATCAACCCATAACATCTTTCAAAGAGACAGCACACGACATGTCCAGGTGACACCTCGCATCACTCCCACAGCGACGTACTGAAGGTAATGGGCTATTCCTCTCGGTTCCCTCCAACTGACCCGGCAACTCATTACCATAAAGAAAGCACAAAAGCTGAGTGGGAGTGACTTTAGTGAGTGTTTCAGAGAAATCGCACTCCTGCCCACTCACTTCAGAAACGCTGCTGCCGGCACCATAGATGGACACGGAGCTCACTACACTTTTCCATTGCTAGCATAACCAGTAACCCTACCGCACACTGGAGACTTTACACAAGGCCTTTGTTAGATATTTATAGGGACACCTAAATCTAACATGGTTATTCTCATATCAAACCTCAACCCGTATACTGCATGTCAGCCAAGGTTTAAAAAAATATGTTTTTTATAGGCTATAAATTGCAATACTAAATATGCAAGTATTAAAACACTTTTATCAAGGCAATTTGCATTACATTTTCCATTAACAGCCCAAGTCAAAACAGAACTCTCTCTCCATGGTAGGCTATAGTATTTTGCTCAAGAGTAGGGGTAGTGATGGCGCATAGGGGTGGTGATGGTGCAGTGGAAAAGACACATGCCTTTGGTGTGAGAGACCCAGGTTCAAATCCACTGTGAGACACCAATGTGTCCCTGAGCAAGACACTTAACCCCTAGTTGCTCCAGAGGCATATATACAGAAATTGTAAGTCGCTTTGGATAAAAGCGTCAGCTAAATGAAAAAATTTAAATGTAAGAGTGCCAGGTAATTGAGGATGTTTCAGTGGGTGTTGTAAAGCTTTGGGAAGGTTATAATGCGTGGGAAGCAGAGCTCCTCATTGTGCATTTGTAGGATAAGAAGGGTAGATGGATAGTAGATATACAACCCATTTCCTGCATTTCCTTAAGGGATGAGTCAACTGTTCAAGTGAGTTAACTATGATAATTGTGTTCTAGGTTTTTTTCATGCCCAGGACCTCTAAAGACACTGTTAGAATTAAATTAAATTAAATTAAATTAAATTAAATTAAATTAAATTAAATTAAATTAAATTAAATTAAATTAAATTAAATTAAATTAAATTAAATTAAATTAAATTAAATTAAATTAAATTAAATGCAATTAAGTTTGATCAAAGATCTGGTCTGATATATTCTACAATGGGGTTTCCCAAATGAGGGTTCATGGGGGAAGCTAATAATTATATAAAATCAAATGTAATACTAATAATTTCCATAAAAAGCTATTTGTGTAAAATTTATGAAAACTAAAGTTTGTCTCGACAACATTTGGATCTCTTTAAAAAATGCCACTTTTAGTATGAAAATTAAATAAAATAGGTTAAATTTGAAAGTACAAAAGTTAAAAGTGTGTCTGCTACATCACTGGGTTTATTGTAGGGCTGTCAAATGATTAATCGCGATTAATCGCATCCAAAATAAAAGTTTGTGTTTACATAATATATGTGGGTGCACTGAGTATAATTATTTTGTGTATATATATATATATATATATATATATATAAATACACACACATGCACGTATATTTAAGAAAAAAATATTATTTATATATAAAAAATTTATATTTATATATAATATAAATTATATGTAAATCTATATACAGTATATACATGAAAATATTTCTTAAAAATATATAAGCATTTGTGTCTATATATATATATATATATATATATATATATATATATATATATATCAATTATACACAGTGCACCCACATATATTATGCAAACACAAACTTTTATTTGGATGCAATTAATCGCGATTAATCGTTTTTGACAGCCCCAATTTGTTGCATATGTATGTTTGTACGTCTTCGTGAGTGTGTTAATGATTGCAACATTGATGCTGCATTCATGCATTTCCTCGATCTAAATTTGTGTCTTTCTTTGTTACATACGTCAAATGAATGAAAATGAAGGGTTTGTGGAATATTGATATTCTGAACATCTTGGCTGGCTCAGGCATGGCAGGAACAAGGGTATTAAAATAGCCATGGCTTCTCAAATGCTCTTAATTATGCAGAAGGAAGAGTGGGCCTCCTGCTTGGGCCACAGCGGGCAACAGAGACTGGTGACACGACTTCTCATCCATCACATAGCGACAGCTCCCATTAGGACTGCCCACGCTCACTGATCTAACGCACACACTCAACACACAAAACCCAACAGTCAGACTTTTTCACCAAAACAAGCTTCTTCCGTCATCCTGGAAACTTGCGAATGGACTTTAAAAAATGTCACCACTCGGAAATAAAAGCGAGAAACAGCTGTGACCTTACAGAGGACGGCTAAATAATAACTGACGGAGAGATTTTTCTGCTTGCTTTCTTCTTTAGAAAACAATGTGCCTTTGTACACCGATTTTCCACATTTGTAAATAGTCAAGACTGCATTTACTCAATGGAGACTTACTATTTGCAAAAAACTCAAATGAAGGGCAATGGAATGTCACCACTTCATTGCGTTTTCCCTCAAAGAACATCTTAAATTGATAGTTGACTCAAAAATGTAAATTCTGTCATTAATTACTCACCCTCATGTCGTTCCAAACCTGTAAGACTTTCGTCCATCTTCAGAACACAAATTAATATCTTTTTTGATGAAATCTGAGAGCTTTCTGTTCTCTCCATTGACAGCGACGCAACTACCACTTTGTGTACCACTCGTGTTACGCAGCAAGTTTGAGGTTCAGCAAGAACCAATGAGGTTCATTCTCGTGTTACGCAGCAAAACTGTACAGACACAAATTGCAACTTTTAGTATCTCAAGTCCATCGCACTTAGCAGAAGCTGTTCATCAGACGCCACCATCGTAACTTCTGTGACATATTATATGCATGCGCTTGCGCTGGGCCATTGCTTGTGCTGGGCCTCGGTTCAGGGCAGTTTCATTTTGGAGGAGGTGGCCACATGTTGAGACTGTGTTAAGTAACTCTGGATGACAGGGGAGAGTCAGGGTTCCCTGAGAACACAATTCAGGAAGAACCCAAGGGCATGTCTATCAGAGAAAACCAAACTCTAGCTGATGGCTTCATTCGACCAGCCTTACTTATCAGTGCAGCTATGCAGTCTTCCTCTCTTACAGATCTTGTATGCTTTCATATAGGCTAAACATTACTTTGAAACAAGTTTGATCAGAGATGTCTGAAATTCATAGTGATCAGAATGCAGAAATCCCACTTTAATCTTGATAAGTCTGTTGTCAGAAAAATATGCTGGCAAGCACTATAAATGTTTAATGCCATGTTTCGGCCAAACCTCATCAGTGGTGTAGAAAGCGAGCAGTATTGACTCTTTAAGCATCACCACAATTTTTCGAAGCTTGATTTAAAATCCCAAGCATTAAAAATCAGTGCATAACTTAGAGTTCGCCATTTGTGCTATAAAGACATGACTGATACCATATGAAGTGAATATACCTGGGTGAATATCAGTCACGGTTCAAGTGGAAACCTCATTTCTCTAAAACTGCTACTTTTCAGGAAATGGGAAAAAAACACTATTAGTATTTTGCATTGCTCTCATTGTCTTCAGAAGATATAAAAATGTGTTTTTTAATTTGTCTTGTTGTCTATGGTGGTGATGATTACGCCAACTCAATAAATTGTGCATGTTGACTCTATTATCTTTTCCTCTGAATTTTTCCACCATAATTAAACACACTAAAGTAAGTAATTAAAGTATTTAAGCAAATTGGAAATAAAATCTGATGACTACAATCAAGTTTGAGAACTGCTTTAGAATAGAAAAATACTGGCAAAGAAATAACCTGTTATGTAAGCATACAACTTGGTAATTATTGCACAAAAGTTGCCAGAAGTCAGATATTTTAATTTATAAAGTTTTAAATATGTATATTTTTAATGATAATACTGCACGGATTACCCTCAGAAGGCCTTCATTTATCACCCTGGAGCCGGATGGATGACTATTGTGAAGGATTTATGCACATTTTTGGGACTTGAAGGAGCTGGACCCATTTCTTCACATTATATCCACTGAAGGGTCTAAGACATTTTCTAAAATAACTGAAAATGTCTTCGTCTGAAACATAGATTGACATATGCATCTCGAACGGCTTGCAAGGGTGAGTTTGGTGGCATGGTTTAAATATCATTTTTGCGCCGAACTATCCCTTTAAAGTCGGCGTGCAGATTTTGTCATCTTTTCCTTGTTGTGACGTATATCAGAGTGAAACGGCTTCTGAAATTGCAAGTTCAGATATGACCGCAACCTTTTGCATTCCACGTGACCGAAAAAGAAGAGAGGTTTGTTTCAATGGGGAGGGAAGGGTAATGTATTTGATTAAAGATTATAAGGGTACATTCATTAAAAATAAATAAATAATGAAGTGCACCGATAAATCATTTATAATAAAACACTGCAATATTACTTATAAAAAGACTATTTGTCAAATTTGATTTCATGCCGAATTTAAGATTTAAAAAAAAAATGCACTGACATTTGACATACAATATGAGGTGATTTTGCTCTGACAATTGAAAGGGAAACCATTAGCACACCAAGTGCCTATTTTCTCTTTGTGGGAAGAGATAATATAATCTGTCTTTGATATGTTTCTCTTTTTGGATACAATTGCTCTGGTTTTTTGATGCTGTCTTTCACCATGTGTTATATTTGCAGAGTGTTTTAGAAGGTCCACCTAAATTGGCAGTTTTAACAGAACGAATCAAGGACTTGGTTACTGCAATGTGAAAGAAGCCAATAACCATCCACAGCATGCAGCAAAAGCGAGCAGAAAGCACAGGAAAGGACAGAGGGGGAAAGTGAAACAGAAAAGACTGAGTGTGACAGGACAAGACATGCACTCTTGACAAGGAGGTTTATCACCGTTACTGCGCTCCTTATGAGTGGCAATTATGCAAATATGAGCTGGAATGGAACCAGGACAATTAGGCACAGTGGGTGTCTGTGCATATATTACAAATAAAAGGCCACAGCTAAAGGGCCAGAAAAGAGGCTCTCTTTCCAGTGAGTGGGCAGCAGCTGAACTGGGGTGGGTGAAGATATCTCAGACACCTTAAACATTTTCTCACATTATCACAGTTTATTCGCTATAGTTTTACTTCTTCCTACTCCCTTTCGCACATATAATAGAAGTATGGCAACAACAAAGAATTATATATATATATTTTTGCTGCTCATTTGTTTTGATTTTTCCTAAGTTTTTAAACATTGTTTTTTTCTTAGATACTTTCCTTTTTTATGTTCAAAATAAAGACTTCAAATCAAATCAAATCATAGTTTAGAAAATGGTAATAAAATATGACAAGAACTCAGAGTTAATAAAATCAGTTGATATTTCACTGGTTTTGGCCATCCTTCTGTATGAAGAATTCTTGCATATAATATGTCACAGTTTACTTTATTTTGCTATCCTCACTTATATAAATGAACTATAGTGTCCTGAACCCACTGGTAAAAATATATATATATATAAAAAAATTAATTAATTTTTGCATTCTTTTCCAGTTGTCATGCAAGAGATAGAATTCAGTCTATATAATCATCTAATATTACGACAAATGTTCGGCCCCGAGGGCGATTTCAGTCATCAATGAGGAGTCTGGCAGTGTGAGCTCACACTGATGCATCTGCAGTAAGAAGACACCCCACATTACACATTATCAATATGCAAAGCTTCAGTGTGCTCTATTGTGTGGCATGCATTCTGTTCTGATGCATTTGCTACACTTTTCTTTGACCAAAAAGACCCAAACAAATGCCTCGCAGAGACACACATACCCCTCACAGACAACAGCTGCCTATGGAAACTGTCTGACTCTTTCTGTACACACAGGCACAGCATCATGCTCTGCTCCAAGCACTGCAACAACGGCCAGCTGGACCGTGCTAATGAGTTTCATAGGAACCAATCATCATTATCGGTGTAATGCCGGGTACACACACTGCACCATTTTTAGCCCCGATTTCACTCGCCAACAATTTTGTGGAAATCCCTGGCAAATGTCCGAAATCAGAGTGTATGGTGTGTATTTCGATTTTCCAAGTCTTTTCGGTCTACCTATTTTCTGTCTTGGGCACACAGCCTGTGTGAACCAAAATGACAATAACATATCTCAAGTGTCCTGAATATATTTGAGGCTTGTTTGACCATTTTTCAGCGATACGATCTTTATCAATAGCACTTGACCATAAAAACCAGGTGAACTTGCACCAGAGTTTGCACTAACTGTATAAATAACATGAAATGTAACTGATATTTTTTCTCATTCTGTTATTTTCACAGGTAAATGTGATTATATATCTTTCCAATCACTATTAACACATGTAAATGCTATAAGAGACCTCAATGACATCCAATGCAACTTAAAGGGTACATATCATGCTTTTAAATCATTCCTTTTTACATATACATCATACATTTGTGGTCTATATAAAGCGAAACTGCAATGCTTGGGTCTAAAATTACTCATTATTATAGCTCCACAGGCCCCTTTTCTGATGTGCGTCTGTGAGCAACTCGTTTGAAGCGGCCCCTTTAAATAAAAAGGAGATGTGTCACACCCACCCGCTCTCCAGGTCACTGAGTTCACACTCGGTTCAACTCCACCCCGTTCAGCCATTTTTGTAGTTTGAGAGATAACATTAGATGTTCAGAGATAACATAGTTCAAATAACATTTTTATTCACACGTTAACAAAATGTCAACAACGGAAGACTTGTCCATCAAGCCTTATACATGTTCGAGCCACAGCAAGCGATTTGAAAAAGAGCTACGACGAACCGGCAGAACAAACGTCTTCATATTATTGTATTGCAATGGTATGTACATTAACTGTATTGTGTTATAAGTGAAAGTCGATTATTTCTCTTGTTAAAACAAGCACACTAACAAGATAAATGACTACGGTCTAATCTTACCACTAAAAATCTGTATTGATAATATGATTTTAGACGTTTAGAAAAGCATCAGAAAACACAGCAGCTAACTGACCATTGATGAAACTCAAGAACAATAACGTGCAGACGTGTAACGTTACTTCAAAACAAAAACAAAGACAAAGGTACTGCTAAACCATGACCACCATGTGTTTTAAGAAAGTAAAGTACTTTATTTTTATTAACGATATTACAGCTTATTGAAATTTACCCCTTATTCAGACAAAGTCGATCGGCAAACCCTTCTTTATACTGGCGGAGGTTGTTGAAGTTGGAATCCTTGAAGTGATTCAGGTCACTACATCCAACAACCGAACATTTTGACTTGCCCTCTCGTAACTTCTGCATCATTGAGCTTGGACTACAAAATTGGAGTGAGAAATAAAAATGGCGGATTGCTTGAAGTGTTGGGCCGAGTCAGTCAGTGTCCTTATTTGTCAGTTCCGCTGTGACGTAATTGTTCAAAAAACGTCATAGAGAACAGAAAAATATTGAACAGGTTGAAAAGATATGACCAAAACAGAAGAGAATAATTTCAACCTTATAAACACTCCCAAATATACAACAAATGCATTTAAGGGATAAATAAGTGGATTTAGCATGATATGTCCCCTTTAACACGAATAACAAAACTGTATTTTCTACATTACACAAAAAGAGCAGCAATAGTTTTGCAGCATGACAAGACAACATTAGAGCAGTGTGCGTGAATGTTGACGGAAGGGCTTTTTTTAATAAACCCAGTTGCTTCATTAGCCACAACTAATTTAAGAAAGCATTTAGAATAGATTAACCTTAGGCGAAGGACAATTCCCTCACGCACCACACAATTGATAGGGTTATTTCTATTTATTTATTGAAGGTGTTCATGCATTTAATGAACAACTAAAAGTATTCTAAGATTAGAACAACTTCATGTGAGATAAGAGCAGTATTACCAGTATATAAAGGAGTCATTGATACGTAACGGACAAATTACAGTTCACAACAAAGAAATAGCCATTTTCCATGAATACATAAAACAAATATTTCACTCAAAACAGCCCACACATGAGACGCACAGCATGCGCACCGCTCACTTGACTGCCAGTGGTGTTAAGAGCGAGCCGGCTTGACAAGCACTGAAAGACAAACCTTTAAGGCTTTGAATCAAACTGACTGCGCTCAGCACTGCAAGCAAATGAACGCTGCATAAAAACAGCTTGCCAGGCTGTCACTGACTGAGTATGACAAGTGACATTATTTCCCCAAAAATCTGATTGCATGCAGTAATGCTAGGTTGTGCATTTCATTGATTTGGTTGGATAACTGCTGAAATCAACTAACTGGAAAGCTGATAATTTGGTATATATACACACAACTAGGGATGTCACGGTACCAAAATTCCAGTAGTCGTACCGATACCATTAAAATGTCACGGTTCTAAATTTACCAATTTCGGTACCACAACAAAATTAGTTTTTTTTTAAATTTTATTTAACTACTTGAAAAAAATATATTAAATTAAATTCAATCACTTTATTATTTATGATGGTACATTTATGAAAGCTTTGAAGGCTATAGCATGTTGTTTAAACGAAAATATTGATGATACTGAGAAATATTGCTTATAATAAAAATCAAGTGAAAAATACAGCATTCAGTGGATTTAGGCTACAGTAGTATTTTTAATAAATGGAGACGTAGTTAAATATATTGTACAGTAGCCTAATATAATTATTTCTGTCCATTTCTTTAAGTTTAAACCAAACTTTTATTTTGACGGGTTGCCGATAAGAGCCTTTGACTTTCTGTGTGTGTATGATATATGATATGATACGACCCTATGGATATGATGATAGTTTTTCTCAAATGAAACGGTAAAATGCCCATGAAGTGACTCTCGGAGATGGAATCATGAATCATGTCATCATATCGTGAGGCAGCAGGAGACTGAAAACAGCGCGAGCGTCACTCTTGCTTTCAGTGTTTGTGTGTGTGTGTGAGAGAGAGAGGTAACGTTAAATGAAACTGCGCGTCTGCGCCGTTAATTCACATAGAGACAAGCAGAACATGCAGGGTTCATATTTAAACGGTAAAATGCTCATGAAGTAACTCTCGGAGATGAATGGATCATGAATCATGTCATCATATCGTGAGGCAGCAGAGACTGAAAACAGCGCGAGCGTCACTCGTGCTTCTGTGCGTGTGCGTGTGTGTGTGTGTGAGGTAACGTTAACGTTAAATGAAAGCGCGCGTCAGCGCCGTTCATTCACAGAGACAAGCGCAACATGCAGGGTTCATATTTAAATAGTCGTTTTGCTGTTTAGTATACACAGAAACCACATCAGCAGCGCCGCTGCTTTCATGAAGAGGACGCAACTTCACGCCCTTCGTGCATGCATGCGCATCCAGATCCGGGTTTAACCGATATTCGGTACCACCGGCACTTGGTACCGTGACGTTTAAATTTTTTTAGTACCGACTTGGTACCGAAGTACCAAATATTTGACAACACTACACACAACGATTGCAGACAGCAGATGACCTGCACGCTGGGAGAGATTTGAGCTGTAAGAATGACTCAGATCAGTGATGTAGGTATTTTTGCACAGAAATTGGTTTCTTTTTGCCAGCAGCTCTCACAATGCCAGCTTTTATAATCTATTAACCATTGTCTGCTCCTTCCCACAATGATTTGCCCAGAGATAGGGAGAGAAGTTATTACAGTACCAGTGGCAGAATAATCACAATTTTATTCCAAGACTCCTGTGTCATGTTCACATATTGAACAAAACCTGGGAATTTTTAATTGCATGCTCAGTTCTTCTGTTTATTTTGCCGTCATCAAGTTACACTTTAATAAGATTAAGACTGTAATTTAATAACAATACTAATGTAATTGTTGTCAGAGTGTGGTTGCAAACAATGGAAATAAAGTGCAGGATTTAGTCAATTCAGGCAGTTAGTTCAACACATTCTCATCAAGGCATCATATACAGCGCTTTCCTAAAGCGTCATACATCCAACGCACATGGCACCCTTTAGCGTCAATATAACTTTGGTTAGGGTAGGTTTAGGTCTGGGGTAGGGTTAGGGTTGAAACCACTAGGAGGCGCCTTCTGCCCCATATATATCTGCGTCTCATATTGACGCTAAAGGGTGCCATGTGCGTTGGTTGTAGACAAAATGTCAAAAGCGTTGTATATGACGCCTTTGGATGAGAACGGGCTGGATAGTTTTACTTAAAAAAAACAAAATACTTTTGTCATGTATGTGATTTCGGATGCATCCAAAGTCTCAATCAGCTCCCTAGCTTCCTAGGTCATGAATCAGTATACTGTGCACATGAATTCGGGGCAATAGTGAGGACAGTAAGGACCCAGGGCTCACTACACATTGGGACACTGATGACTGATTTCCAGCGACATGACAACACCCTCATTGTTTAACATTACTAGTCTTTATGAACAACAGCAGAACTGATATATTTCTGACATTATTTTTTTATGTAAATTATGATAAAAACATTGCTTGTTACATGTACGTTCAACATTTAAGCTGTAAATAAATTATAAATGTTAGCTAGAATATTCCTTACCTGCCTAGTGAGAAATGTTTATGCTGAAATATAATAAAATAATGGTTTGTGTTTTAAAAAAACATTTATTGCTCGTCATTATATGTAGTTGGCTCATTTAATTTCTGAGGTTCAGATCTTCCATTAAGGGAACATAGTGAGCATCAATGCTTCCTGGTTTTCACAGTGCATGGGACTTTTTAGGGAGCGAACGTTTCAGTGCACTGGTAGGATTTTGCAATTGAGATAAAATGGCGACCCCTGATCAGTGCCCTGATTACTGAACTAGGGTGCAAATTGAGACGCACCCTGTGGAAACAAACACAGGAAACTGAACTAAGACATGTGAAAAACCCACCCAATCATTGGTAAATGCTCTGTGATAAATCTCTCTGAATAACTGTATTATTTTTTACAAACAGAATCACATATACAGTTACATATTACATTATATTGCTGTTGTGATACCTAAATTCACTTTCTATAATCTTAAACAATTGATTTTGAAAATATGAAGCTTTTCACGTTACTAATGGTGTAATTTAATCCCGTGTCAAAATACTCCACATAATTTCATCACGTTTTATGCCCTTACCAAAACGTTTTCCCTGTCAGTAACTGTGCCCTATTTGAAATGAACCAGGGAAATCTGACAGATTTAAACCTCATGGATTACTGAAATGAAGAGAGAGAGAGAGAGAGAGAGAGAGAGAGAGAGAGAGAGAGCAGAAAGAAACAGAGGAGAGACACAGCAGTTTGTGTGGTCCAGCTAGTGGAGCTTGGCTTACGGCCCAGCCAGAGCCGCACATGCCATCCACCGCTGTTTATCCTGCGCTGCTCTCATGTCTAAACTCCTCCAGCGCAGAGCTTATCTAGAAAAAGCCAACCATCCTGACAGAATGTCCTCTCATTAAAAGGATTTGCCCATCAGGCCTTAAGAGGATGTCATAGGATGTCAACGCTCATTTCACCTATCCTCCAGTCAAAGGCGAAGACAGAGATGACGATCGTGATGGCTGTGTAAGGTGTCAGGTTAAAGAGGCGTTAGAATATCTTTAAGGGGCATAATGAAAGCAGGTGACTCCTCTGAAACACACACACACATACACACAAAGCTTTACCAGTGATTATACCCAGACTGTATTAATTCAACTAAAATCAAGGTCAGTACAGTATCTAGTTCAGTCATGAAACTGTAGAGGGCGCAGGCTGAAAGGTCCATTAGACACAATCTGCAAGCAATCACACCATTACTGCATGTCACATGCTGATTGACCAATGAGATTGCAACATTTAAATAACATGGTTCATTGTTTGCTGTAAACTAATCCTGCAATTTGTCTGAAACCCTCCACCTCCCCAGCTCCACCTGCCTAGATCTACTACAGGATTTGATTTGTGGATGTCTATTTATGCAGCAGCAGCATATCTTACATGCTCACAGGAGTGTGTGTGTGTGTCTATTACTGTACGTTCACACTGCCGCCGACTTGAGCGTCAAAGAAGCTCTGGCCGCCCTGTCAAGGGCGCTTGTCGAAAGTACGGGGAAGCTTTTTGACGCTTTAGACACTCTGACATTGCAGGGAGAATAGAAGTGTCACAATATGAAATGTAATAAACAGAAAAAAACAAGCAATACATTGAAGAAACCCTTTTTAATGACAGTGTTTTTATAACCGTTTTGGTCACATTTGGTCGAAAAAAAAATAGTTCGCTATTATTATTATTATTATTATTAATCGGCGTTCAAATCGGTGTCACCGTAAGCAAATTAATTGCATTCCCGCTTTAAAACGAGCGTTCGTAAATATTTCAAATAAAGGTTGCGCTCATGAGGTCTCTATAAACAAACAACGTCATGTCATAAATGACACGAAACCAGTAGGAAACACAGCAGCGGCGATGATTATCTTCTCTTACATTTTCTCAGAGCTAATGTTTTGGTAGGAACGAAAGTTTACATTCATGTTTCTCCGGAATCAGCCAGCGTGAAGGACGTCTATATTCTGATTGGTTGCTGCTGTTTTGCCGCTGAACTGCGTCACAGCTCATTACCATAAAGTTGAGCTTCTTTCAACTTTCTGATTGATGCTCAAAACGCCCAAAACGCGACGCCGATGGATTTGACGCTCCTTGCAGCTGAGAAAAGCCAGCTTCCAATGAAAATGAATGACTTCCGGCCGCTTAGGAAGCCCAAGTCGGCGGTGGTTAAACGTACGGGTAGTATTAGCAAGTCCATACTTGCTCTGCAGCAGTAATAATCAACAGCAGTATCAGCAGCAGCAGATCAAGTCTGCTAAATCCAAAAACATTAACACTGCCACATACAGTAACATGCTAAAACTATTCTGGAAGTTGCGCATACAAGGTCATCAAATATGGTAAATGGAAGCTTACTTGTACTTGTTTGAAAGAACAAACCATTCACTTTCGAGCATTCCCAAGGTTTAAATCTCTGTTTACCATATTTGATGGGCTCTATGTATAGCCTATATATGATATAAAATGATCATGTTCTTTCAGAAGACTTGGATTCAACAGCTTGATTCATATGGATTACTTTTACAATCTCTTTTTGTATGCATCAAGGTTTTGACTATAAGAAAGGATGAAAGGCCATGAAAAATATCCCCATTTGTGTTTTGAACATGAACAAAAAGTTTCCATTTCCATTACTTTTCCATTTCTTTTAAGATTTTTGTTACTTTCAATTCGAAATCACAATTGAACATCCCCAGACTTTCTACCGGTGTGGCAATCCTGTGAAATATCCCCTTGATGGATATACAGCTGATGTTGTAAACGATGATTTATTATTATGACTAAAAAAATTAAAGTGGAAAGTCCAGGCTAGATTGGGTGAATTGGGTGAGGAAAGGGAAGTCAATGCGAGGGCACAAACACAATTTGTGTGAAGTTAATCTAGCCAAGCATTTGATTAGTGGGCTGACTCCAACTCGCAAGGCCAGAGAGGCATCCGTGTAAAGGGTACTCTAGCTGAGTCTGTCAACACACAACCACACAACAAACCTCCCAATCTAATTAGATCTCACACTTTGAGGCGGCCATGGTGTCCCGCCAGAGGAGAAATAAACTTAAGTGTGATTTTCAGGTCTTGGATGAAGGCAGATTTTTTTTTTTTATGTATTACGTTTATTTTTGTTTTCTTTATTGGATGGTATGAGTGCGACAAATAATATTAAGTAAAGTTTTGTTCACACATCAACGGAAAACAGAATAGACTATTAGTCTA
This sequence comes from Hybognathus amarus, assembly GCA_030378365.1. Classification (NCBI taxonomy): domain Eukaryota; kingdom Metazoa; phylum Chordata; class Actinopteri; order Cypriniformes; family Leuciscidae; genus Hybognathus; species Hybognathus amarus. The sequence continues at coordinate 38,014 of JAQIUQ010005240.1, forward strand.
TAGGCCACTTCCATATGTGGCCACTTCCATATGTGGTCCTAAATCCAATAAAGGTCTGAACAGTCATATCAGAATTCATGCAACTTTTACGTCACTCAAGAGCAATATTCATCAAAATTCTGCACTCATAGGAGTCAGATTTTACACATCCCAAGTTATCAAGACAATCGAGAAAGGTAGTCAGTGAAGGACAATGATGTGTCAGAACTCTAAGTATTACAGTGACAGCTCTATAGTCTATATATACAAGCAAAACCAGGCTTGTATCATATATATTTTAAAAACTCTGCTCTCTTTTCTCGCCGTGTGAACTTAGCCTAAAAGACTGATCTTGGGATTTAAGAATCGATAACGGTTCATCAAAATGAAAGCGAGGAATCAATGCTGTCAATCCAGCCCGACTTACATACACTGTAAAGCTTGTTGTGTCAAAGTGGCAGTAAACTCTGTGGTTCAGGGTTCAACATTTAAAATCAAGGTGCCCTTTTAACGTAAAATGACTCCCTTAAAGGGGTCATTGGATGCAAAATTCACTTTTAGCCTATATGGTGTTTGCATTTAAATGTGTCTTTGCAGTGTGTGGACACCACTAACACAGTCTCATCCCAATTCGTCATATAACTGACGTCTTGGGACGTCTTTGACCATTCGTCAATATATGCCTTTTTAGGGCCCCCTTAAACGTCAGTAGATGACGATCCCGGGCCGTCATACAACTGACGCTTTACCTTTAACGTCAGTTAGGTGACGGGTTGGGTTTAGGGTTAGGTTTAGGTCTGGGGTAGAGTTAGGATCCGAGAACGTCTTCTACCGACGTTTAAGGGGGCCCTAAAAAGGCATATATTGACGAATGGTCAAAAGACGTCCCAAGACTGTCAGTTATATGACGAATTGGGATGAGACTGCGCTGACAGCACCACCATACAATCGAAAAAAAATCCATTCACTTCTTTTTTTTTAATCCTCAAAAACCCTAAACACTCTTAATAATCAAGCCATTTGGATTTTCTGAGCAATATGATGTCGTATTGCTCATGCTCCGCCCACAACCGCTGACGGACTGTCCCGTTTTAGCATACATTCGCCCTCAGCTATTTCTATTCTGTCAGGAAAATCAGCACTTTACGCATCTTGTGTCAAAACCCCCACGAAGAGAGGGACGTCGACTCATTATCATTTAAAGAGACATGCTCAGAAATGCACATAAAAAGGGTGTTGTTTTACACAACCATTGTGGACTTTTAACCAAAGTATGTTACAAACTTTACATGAAGACCCTAAAGAATCATAACCAACTTGTGGAAAATGGGTATCCGATGACCCCTTTTTTCACATTTGATTTTCATGGTTGTGGGTCTCTAAAAAAGAAGGTCATTGAGAAATAATCGTATTTGTCACATACAAAGCGATTTGGCTCTGCGACACAAAAGGGTGTTTCTTCGGCTTAATTCCCCCACCCCTTTCTTCTAATGTCCTCTATAACAGTGTCCCCTAAATGATAACTACCAAGGGATGTTGTATAGAGTCATTAAATTATAAGAGACAGGATGGCCCAGTGAAAACGCAACACGATTTGTCATCTGCTTCATAACATTAGGCCTTCCCGAATCACCAGTCTGGTCAGCTTAACATACAATGTGACTGCTGCAGATAACAGCCAAAGAGCAACCAAAAAGTATATTCACAGGCCTATATGAGTAATAGTTATACAACAAACAAGATAAAACTACATATAAATATAATTTTCTTAAAACCACAGATTTTTAGGTTGCTACTTAAAGGGATAGTTCCTCCAAAAATAAAAATTCTGTTGTCAGCTACTCATGTTCTTCCAAACCCTTAAGACTTTCTTTCATCTTCTGAAACACAAATGAAGATGTTTAATGAGATTTCTGTCCATCCATTGAAAGTCAGAATAAAATAAATAAATTTGAATTGGAGCAATTTAAGTCTTTTGAGAGCATACACATCCTACGATTTTTCATTTATTTCATTTATTCATTTATTTTTTGTACTTAAGTTATCTATTAATCATCATTTGTTTGTGTATTCATATGCAGATTTCATATAAATCCATGCCCACTGTAAAAAAAATCATGATTTGTTATCATATAATCATAACGTTTTTTCTTCTGTCAAATCAACTTAATATTTTGAGTTTCTGATTATTAAATCAATCTCCTTCATTGTATTAACTCAATTTTTTAATTTCAATGAACTTAAAGTTAAGGCAACCAGGTTACTTCATTTTTTAAGTTAAACCAATTATGATTAGTGAAGGAGACCCATTGTCCTAAAATAGCAACACTGGCTTAACCAGTAGTATTGGTTTGGGAAACATGACTGTTCGTCCAACCAGTGACAAACTGGGTGAATGTTCAGGAAGTCTGTTTGAAAACCGCTTTGTGTCAATAGGAATGCCGAAATTACACATGTCAGCTTAAACCACCAGCTATTAGAACTTGAGAGATTTTTTGCTTTATTCTGCATTTGTATAACATGACATATTCATGCAAAAAAAGGCAAATTAATGCAAAAGAGATTTTGCGCTGTGAACTGCAGGAAAAAAAAACTGCATAAATTATATAATCTCAGGCTTTTTTCCATGTTACATCACCAGCAGTTGTCCCTGCAACTCAAATCTCACCAGTTTCTGAATGTTTTTTTGTTATTAATCCAACATCCGACAAATTTGATCCATAATAAGCAAAAGATTTTAATCTCCACTAATTAATGGGTCTTTTCATGAAATGTGGCTGTGGAAAAAACACATTAAGAAAAAGAGACAGAGCTTCAAATGTTCTTCGCTGGCAAAGATTCTTTAGATTGAAGGAGTCTGTAATCAAATCACTGATGTTTGCCTGTGCTGTGAAATCGAGTGACAGGCTATTTGAGAGATTTGCTGTAGTATTTTTTGAGCCTGCTTGACATAGTAGCATTATTTACTGACCTTCCACCACAACATGTGATGCGACTACCATCTTGCTCATGGAGAGCACAGTAAATACACCACAGAGATTCAAATGAAAACTTCAGCACAGACATTGCTTTTTATTGTATGTTTTCTCCTATGTAGTCTAGATCAGATTAGTCATCTAGGGGCCAGATTTACTAAACAGGGCAAATTAGCATGAGACCACAATCCCATAAAAGCGCCAATTGGAGTGGAAATTTCTGCAAGTGATTTATTGTTAATGTGGACAAGAACACAGATGCAACCAGATCATATCCATAATAACCAACACAATCTACTAAGAGCAGCACAAATTCACAGAGGGGCGCAAACAAGTGGAGCCGATGATAAATAAAGCCTAATAGATCATAAATCCTGACAGTACGTCAAAAGAGGGTTAGCTCTGGCATAAGCTGGTAGTAAATCCGCCGCATAGATTCAGAGGTATAACATTAGAACATTAATCAAGACTTTTCTGGAGCTCAAAAACAGCAAGACATTTAGTTAAAACCCTATTTTAAGTGGCAGTGCTAGTTAACAATCTCAAAGGAATTCACTGCGTTTACATCTCACACGCTGTGGGCATTTGAAACAGTAGAGGGAATGGATGACTGCCTCTGTTCTCAATTAAGCTTCCAATATGAATCACTTACATGACTTGGCATCCTTGGGAGGAACCTTCACCTGAAAACTACTAACAAGGCTTTTTTTTAATATTTGTTGTCACTGTTCAAACAAATATGCCAGCATGAGTCCTTAACCTTTTTTTTAAAATGCATTTGATTAGACTTTTACAAGCCATTTACAATTGGCCGTGGAACTTTCCTTCATTTGAAATTCAGATATCAATGATATATTCAGGCTCTACTTTTAATTTATGGGCAAAAAAATAAAGGAAGAGGAAAGGAAAAGAGACCTCTTACACATTGGCACAAAATCCATCATGTCTGCAAATCACATGCAAATGTAATGCTGCAAAATATTCTAGTTTGTGCATTGTATTTAAGAGGGAAAGCATTGCTGATTTCTGCTAGGAAAATATAGTAAAATTACTTATTGATTTAATTCAGTAATAGATTTTGATTATTAATGAACTGAAATGGCCAGGAACTATAGTCAGTACTTTATTGTCAAATTTTTCACAACATATAATTTTGATAAGGTTCATCTCTGATAATAATTCCATGATAATGAAACTAGCCTTTGGGCTATTTTGCTTTATATAACTTAATTTTCACACTTTAATACCTATTTCTCCAACTGGCCAAGCGTAAAGCCAGTGATGGGACAGGATCTGATAAAGATCTGTATTGACTGAAGAGTTGCAGGTGTGATTCTATTTTCCCTGCTCTTACCGACAGGAATGAACAATTCCTGTAGACTCCTCCTGTCTATAATCCAAAACCGTATCTGATATAAAACCTAATAACTTATTAAACCTCTTAAAATAGAATCAAAAGGGTCAGTAAAAATAGGTCTTTGTTAAGGTCTTTTTTCTGAAAATGAATCTCTGAGCTTTTTAATTTATTTCTGGGAAAAATCTGACTTAGTCTTCTCAAGAGACCAGAGAAGATGATTCCGGTTCCCGTGAGGAAGAATTTCTCAGCATTGAGGAGGTTTGCTTCTGTGGCAAGGACACAAGCAATGAAAGACTGGATAATAATCGCATGAATACAAACTGTTTAACCTTGTGTTCCTGCAGTTATGGTAGAATAAAGCCTGTTCACACCAAGGACCTTAACACACACAACCCGAAAAGATCCCGGAAAGACACATGAGCGTCAGGATGAGAAGTGTAACGTACGCGTCGAAAACATGTACACGCGCATTCTCTGGGAAAATACCATTCCACAAAGCTGGTGAACGATCTTAGCATCAGCGCGGATAGTGAGGAGCTCCTGGTCTCTGCTTCGTTCCAGTTTGCAGATATTTGTTCGTCCTTTCTTTGTTGATGATGAACACAAACTTTCTTCTAAGAGCAACAGAGTCACGCGATGGCACGAGCGACATCATTATGACACACCCCTTACGGCATTGGTCCTGGATTTTGTTCACACAGCGCGCCTTCCGGGACTGATCCCGGCAATGTTATTAGGTCCCCAACCTGGCATCGATGCCGGACTCAATCCCGAGTCTTGTTTGTGTTCACACAGAAGGTGTTCTGGCAATTTCCCGGCAATTTCCTGGAATCAACACGTTGGGTGAAAGGCTTATGTCACATCTGTACACATAAAGAGTGTGAGGATGTTGGAGGCGGAGATACATCTCAGAAGGGCATTAAATGTAGTCACCCAATGCTGAGGTTGTTGGACATTAACAATTTGAGAACAAAGTATAATTTGCACGGGTTATATCACGACGTGATATGATGAGTTAGTCAGAACAAAAGTGGATTTTACTTATTTGTTCAGACAACATTTTTCAATGGAAATTCTTATGTTGTTCATACTTCCAAAAAGTATAATCTGTGATTCTGAATGCCAGTGTCCACACCGGCACGGCAACTGACAGCCGCACACTCTCCTCAAAACATCGAATGGAAGCTTGTTAAGTTCTGCCCGGAAGACTCAATTGCTTTAACACTACCTTCTCATCTATCCAATCGTACCTAATACTTGCGGTGAAAAAGACCGGTTCTTACACTTGTTTGAGTTCGCTGACGCATCCTCCCCACCACCCCCAAGATGGTTCCTTCCCCCATCCTTCCCACCACTACCAGGATGGTCCCTTCCTATACCTCCCAGGGGGTTCGGCTGCGCCCCTGTCTTTGTCTTCAGGCAAGAAATGCAGAGTCCGGACCCTCAGATTGTGAGCTATGGACTATGCCTACGCCAGAGAACTTTATTGCTTGCTGGGCTATCAATAAATGTATTTATTGTTACAGTATTTATTCTCCAGAGTCTTTCTGGTAGAACCAGATGTGGAAGGAGTTTAAGCGGATATTATTTGTAAGTCTGCCTCCTCCTCCTCCTCCTCCTAGCCCCATATGCTGGGACTTTTTGCAACTTATGACCCGCGCTACGGCCACATTTAATTTAAGCTGGCTTAGCATAAAGCATAACGTTGCTTGTGGTTGTCTAGAAGAGTGATTCCTGGTGGGTCATAAGCGCCCTCCCCCAGTAAGCCCTCAGTTCCTCGAAGACCTCCACACTGAGGTGTCAGGGTTGAGGAGGAACCAGTATTCTGCTCACACAGGAATCATTTGAATGTGGAGAGAAATGCAAGGATGCCCAAGGTAGAAGAAACTCTTTCTTCCTTCCAAGCCGTGTCAAACAAGTCCTTTCTCCTTGATTCCTCTGTCTCGCCCTGTGGATTTTTAGAAACTGCCATTGAGATGGTGGTGAAATTCAGAGAGGCAAGGACGCAGTCTGCTGTCTTCAGGAGATTTATTGCTCTCTGGGTCCAGGGCCCTCCTGGCCTTTCTGACACTTTGCTGGGGACGAGTTCCCAGAGGGAGGGTCAGGATGAGGGTGTCAAAGACTCTTTCTCATCAGAGAAGAGATGTTGAAGCAAGAGGAAGGGAAAGTTATTTCGATGAAAGATTATAAGGGTATAGGATTTTTTTAAAATGATGCATATGAAAAAATACTGCAATATTCCATTAAAAAAAATCTGAATGATCCATTTTGATTTTATTGTTCAGTCAAAGCAAATTTTTGCTTCGACTGAAGAAACCAATCTATATCCATCACTCAAGCTAAGTATAACCTACTTGAGCACTACAGAACATCTTATACCCTGCTTACATAATGCATTGATTTACTGCTCCAGCTTCTGAACCTTTATCCTTTATTTATAGTTCAAATATATGTGAAACCAGCATTTCCACTCCATTTCTAATTCATTTCTTGTGGTGCATGCCTTGGAAATATCACATATCGGCAAGAAGATACAAATTAGTGAGTTACGTATTACATCAACATGTCAACGTTAACTACGTCACAAACTACAGCTCACAAACAAAACACAACACAAAACTATAATAGATATTGTAAAGAGATGAGCTGAATGAGATGTCTTCTTAATGAAACTATTAGCAGTGATTTAAGTGGTTTGAAAGCATTGTGGAAGAGGCTTAAAATAATGAAGTCGTGTTGTTATAGATCGGCTCATATTTTAGGGGTAGGTTTAGGGGAAAGAATATTTGATTAGCTCAGTATAAAAACCATTACGCCTATGAGAGTCCATGTAAACCACATAACATGCAGTATATTATGCTTAAAAAATAGCATGTAATTAAATACTTAATAAATTATATGTAATATTAAAAAACATCAAGAAGTACAATTATATAGTTATTTTTTACAAACTTTTGAATGGTAGTTTATATTTAATCGTACGTCTTGTGGGGTGTGATCAATTCAATTCAAATTCGAACTCTGAATTAAAAAAATGACAACTCTACAATTCTGAATTGACCCATCCCTGCAGCACACACAGATTGGGTCCGCATATATTGTGCTGCAGTGGCTCTGCATCATGGGTGGGTGTGTGCTCGGTGATCACTGACATCAGATGCAGCTTTGTGGTTTCTTTGCCATTACTGCTGCGGTCCAGCAAATGATAGGTCAAAAAGAGATGATGAGATATTAATGGAGATTTTAACACATCAACCACAAGTGCTTTAGTTGCTTTTACGTGATTATTGCTGCATTGCAAGTACGTACTGGTACAGTATTTCCTTCAGGATTCATCTCTTTAAAACATATCAATAAAATGCAATACAAAGTTTTCATATGTCAACATAAAGGACTCATTTCCGCATACTATATCGGATACAACCTTACAATAAAAAGCAATTACTTGCTGGTGAAAATGTTCTTTCAAGCATCTTATCTTTGCACACCACAGGCTGACTCTGGCTTCTCAGGATCTTTAAGACAGGGTGCATGAGACAGGGCGATTTTACCCACTTCCACAGTCTGTTCTATTAATAGCCAACCCTGAGAAAGGTACAGAGTGAGTGATGCCTTTGAGTCCTGAGGAAACAAGACAATTTGAATGGGCTTGCTGACACTCAGTAAATCCCTAGACTGTTTTTGAGTCTTTCTACTGCCTGCTAAACAAGTCAGAGCTTAGTCCAGTCAGTACAGCACTGGAGATTTACACACAGTGGTGTAAATGACAGGTCATCCAGTATCTGGATGTTGTGGTGAGGACACTAAAAGACAATACGAGAAGACAGGTTGGTACATGCATTTGGATTGAGGCTTACACAGCATCTTGCATAGTGAAAAAAACAAGCTAAATTGTAAGATCCAGTTTATATGCATTGTTGTTGCTTTTTGATTATTAAAGTCTATTTCATTGTTCTTTCTGTCAGACATTTTTTCTTGTGCTCACTGTCACACCAATTAGTTGTTCACACACTGTAAAAAATATTTTCAAGATTTGTTATCACAACATTTTTTCTTTAGTCAAATCAACTTAAAAAAATTATTTAGTTAAGATAAATTATTATTTTGAGTTTCTGATGATTAAATCAATCTCCTTCTTTGTATTAACTAAATTTTTCCAGTTCCATCAACTTAACACTTTAAGGCAACCAGGTTACTTATTTGTTTTAAGTTAAACCAACAAGGAATGTACATTAGGAATAAGAATAGAAACCATTTTTTTACAGTCTATGATAGAAACAAAAAAGTTGACTTTAAAGGTAGAATTTTTCTAAATCACACATTACGCACATTTGAGAAATTGTCTTTATAAATAAGGCCAAATAAATCTAAACATGACATGACTGACTATTGGTGTATGTTATAGAGAGCCTAAGTCCCTTCCTTACGCTACCGGCTCATGGGACCTTATTTCGAAAAAAAAAAATATGTATGGTAGTCAATGGCAATAGACAACTCATCTTTTTATTCCGTCTGAACTGCGACCTGAATTACACATATGATGTTTGTCAAAACACTGACTACATCAAACATCAAACTACATCAAACTACAACTTTTTTGACTTTAAAATGTATATGCTTCTAAATTGATAAACATCTTTTCGGCTTTTAGGACTTAGGCTCTCTATTCCAAAGATTTTTTTTTTGCCCTTTTAATATTATTTAAAATGTAATATAGTATTCTCTTACTTTCCCTGTGACAATTGTTATTTTAGCATAATTGAGATACTATTACAGTTTTTATCATTTAGATTTTTAGTCTGTTTTCATGAAAATACACTGTAAAAAAATATTTTTTGGTGAAGTAAATACTACTGAAAAAAGCAATGTAATTTACATGAAAAAGTTAGTTATAGAATTAAAAATTAAGAATTGAAAAAACTAAGTAAATTCCATATCAGTACATAATTCAAGCGAGTAGAAATGAAAGTGTAAATATCAACTCAATAAAATTAAGTAAAGATTACTCAACTTTTTCTGATACTGGGGTTCCCATCATGCACTGGACCTTGAACAATTAATGAAGTTCATTTTTCACTGGTTTCCAGCTGTATTTACACTGTTTTATCATTGATATTTGTTGTTAGTATTAGTAACTTGCCATTTTGTGCCGTTTTTGCTCAAAATGACACATTCAAACACAAAAAATGACTCCACCAAGTATTGTCCATGTCCACCAAGTATTGAAGTCTTTGCATTCACATGATGCTTAACATCTGACATGATGTAATATAAATTACTTAGATGATCTAAGTAATGCACATACTATAAATGACTAATAAAATACAATATTATTGTTTTAGTGAAATGTAATGCAAAGGAAATTTCAACTAAACCGGTATTAATCAACTTTTTACTAGCCAAGTTAAAATTACTTATTTTCTGTAAAGTTTACTTAGTTCCATATTCAAGTAAATTCCAAGTAAATTTAACTTAAAGATTTCTAATTAAAGCTACTGATGAATATGTTTAGGATTTTACTTGCCAAATCTTTGTAAATTTACAAGCATTTTCAGAGTGAAAAAAAGTTGCCTTGCTTTTTTTCCAAGTAAAATCCTACTCCAATTTTTTTTCAGTGTAAGAAATGTTGGCCAAATAAGTTATTTTATTTCAAGTTTTTATGGTTATAAAATTAGCTTTATTTAACTACAATAACCCTGTTTCTGACTACATTAGCAAATAGATCATGCTAACCAAAGCTAAATAGATACAGTAGTTTACAGTAAAGCATTATCATAGCGCTCTTTTTTTCCATCTGACTCCATTCTGATATGCTTCTCCTGATCTATATTTCTTCTCATTGAATATCCGGTTCACTTCAAACTCATGTTACAGGGTTGCAAATGCAATTCACGATGACTGTAATTCACTTTGGGTAAAATATCTCATACATTACAAAGAAACGTGACAAGCTCAATCTAGTTAGTAGAATCTGTGTTCGGAAGCCTGTAGACAAATCAGGCGCAAATGTTGGCTTCGGCTTCCCAGTGGGCCTACAGTTAAATGAGGACATACTTTAGAGACTCTTTTACTCTGCTTTTGTGAGATACACAGTTTTTCCCTATAAATTCTTTCCACTCAGTCTGACAGTAATAAATCATTAGGGAATGTAGCATCTGTCACAATATAAACAAAAACAACTCTTCCTGTCAAATCAATCCTCTAAGGTGTGTTTCCTTCCTGGCCATCTGAAAAACAGAAAGTGCGAGCCAGAAAAGGACGAAGAGAGGATAAGGTGAGACAGGAGCCTAGCGTCAGCCTCATTCCTCTGTCAATTTCTAAATTTTTAATTTTCATACCTTTCATTGCCGCAAGCACCCTTGCGTGCTGACACGGCTGATGCTATTTTAGCTTCTGCAAAGGCAACAGATTTGGACTTATGCAAGCGGGGGGTGGGGAGAACTCGGTCCGATCTCCCGGGGCTTCGGGACTCTGTCACTATCTCTCAGACCAGCATCAGTGCCTGTGAGGTTTTATCTCTGTTGTTCATTGCCTCCCTCTTTTCATTTCCTTTAGTGTTCCCTGACGTCCTTCCACTGCTGGAGTAACGACATCATGACACATGCATAAATGGCAAATGACAGACGACATTAGCAAGGTCATTCGACCACCTCAAGGTGATGAGAATGTGACCGGCCTTGTCCTTTGCACCACCCTTATTCCCCTAGCAAACGTAGCAACAAGAAAGAAAAAAAACACAAGAGCGCCAACCAATGAGGGAGTAGCACTGTTGTCTTTCAGCCAATCAGAGGGAGCCTTTGGGCCTTTTGCTTTAAATCCAAGGCGTACTTACAGCTATTAAACTTGATTAAATACATCTCAAGGTTCCATTTAACTTCTCCATTATAACATTAATTGAAAAACACTTGTGCTCAGGGTCTTAATCTCTGCTCTGGGGTGGATGAGGATCAGTGTGGTTTTTATGAATCATACTTACAAGTGAGTATGATTCATAAAAATATTAACAAAATATTATCAAACCTTTCTGTGATTATTTCTCTTGTTATAATGAGAAACTACAAAAGTAAAAAAACATTGTTGTTTTAAAGGCACCATTGATTTTTTTTTAATGCAATAGTGCCAGTTCTCAATCTGCTTGTCTGTGTTTGCGCGTTGCAGACAGACTCATTTTGTGTATTAGAGCTGAGGTTTATTAATGACACTTTCTGCAGGTTACAACATTATGCCAGCCCTCAAAAATCTTTGACATCCTAGAAGGTCTTTGAGTAAGTTATAAAACAAATAAAGTGACTGATATAAAAGTGAGTCATTGAATCATTTACTCAACCTTCTGGTTCAAAAATGCTGATTTCATTTAAAAAAAAAATAAATGACACCCAAATTCACATATATCCACCCTAAATGACATTTGAGATTACTAATCTTCAGTTCTATTTAGGGTGGATAGTATGCAAATTAGGACACTGAATAATTTATTCACTCAATTGATTGAAATTGGTGATTTTATTCAGTCTTTATGTGCAATTTATTGAATTACTCAAAATTATTTTCAAAAAACTGGTTCATTATGGAATGAAAAACCTGCCCTAGAAAACCTGAAAAACAAGTTTTGCTTGTGTGATATGAATTTAAATCACAAGGACCATTGCAGAGAGAAATAAGGCATATCATACTGAAATGGAATACTTGGTGAAGCTGAAACACAAAATATATTTAAAAAAGATGCTTTTGCACAACATACCTAAGCGTTCGTGTTCACATTCTCAAATATTAACACAAACATACATGCAAACCAACATACTATATATACACAAGGACCTTGGCAGTGCAGTCCAAAAGGAGGAGGACCAAGAATCATAGAGACAGTGATTAAAAGGCTGATAGTTGAAGACCTAACCTTCCCTCAGGGTGTGAGTCAAACTAGGCTAAATGCATCTACACTTCCAGTCGTGCACTTTTCAAGAGTACACAGAAGTTTATAGAAAATGAAAAGAATATTCTGGAAGAATGAAAAGGCACAGCGATTTCAATTTGCCATTTCCATTAATGTCTGAGAAAAAAACTATATTTTACATGACATTCATTTGTAAGAGGCAGGGAATAGAAGCCTGATCTACAGTAATTGCACATCTTTACTGGAACGTCATTGATCATCCAACAGTCTTAACATTAGTGTCACTCTAAAAACTTTATTGAAAGTACACATAGCAACTCACATTTTTTTAAATCCTATCAGAGCATAATGAGAGCTAACAGCAAAGTTAATACGGAATGCATTTTTCCTTTCAAAAAACACTCTAATCCAGATGCAAACAAAGATATCTCAAAGGCCGTGTGTCTAAAGCGTTTTCCACGCGCCTGGCATATGTTTTCAATTGCTTTCAATGGGAGCGCCGTGTTTTAAACGCATGAGCCGTAACAAGGTGCTGAGCGTTTTTTACTGGTTCGCTGTGAGTTGAAAATTGTTCAACTTTAGATAAAACGCTGCGCTCATCACTGTAATTTTTTACCCACCCGTCCAATCACAGTGGAGGAGGGGCGGGACTAAACCACACTGACCAATGTCACAACATTCTTTCTGTACAACGACATCAACCAACAGAGCTAACTGAACAAAATGGATGAAAAATATATTTTTAGCAAAAAACAAATTATCTGCAACATCCGTTACAAGTAAACTGTGCTGCGGATACTGTATCATAGCAACGAAACTCAACGTAAAAATTTCTCAAGCGCCCAAAGCACGGCGTTTTCAGTAAAGCATCTTGCGTTTTCAGCTGGATAAAAAAGCTTTAGCGACATTCGGCCTAAGTCTAACGCAAACAATGTTCATACATTTTTTTTATCTTTTTAATTCCATTCATGTCACAGTTGGTTGGAGAAGGAGCAGTTGAGATAGGACCACCTATACACAGCAGTCACCTTATTAAACAACAAAACAAAAACCACACAATTGGAGAATACTGGGAATGCAGGAGAAACACAACCAAAAAAACTAAATAGAACAAGAGCAAACCTAGAACAACTTAAATTGAGAGCTATATAATGAGTAAATAAAGAGATAAACAGGGAGCAGGTGAATCAAATCAATCAGTCAAACAATGAGTTGCCATGACAACTAATTAGAACCGTGCTAGAAATCACAAAAACGAAAAGGAAAAACAGGAAACACTGATCTACAAACTAAAAGCCCAGGTAAACTAAAAACTCCAAACTGACTGTTACAATACCGTGGATAATTCACAAAAACAGACATTTGAGACATAAGGAACTACACTTTTTCTTTTACAGTTTCATTTAGCAGTCACTTTTATCCCAAACAAATAAGTCTGCCTTCACTTGGTCTGTAGAATATATATATATATGCCAACAGTAATGGTGTCAATACAATACAATACAATACATTGTAACACTTATAGTAACACACTGTATATCAAATCAGCAAAATCCAACTAGTCTTACAATTTTCTCCATGATAAAAAACCTTCTATAGTCACTACCAGTGACATCTGCTAATCAACTTTTAACAGCAACCTTGGGGATAAAATGGATATTAGTTCAAATTCAAAAGCATCAAAATTCAATAGAAACAAATAAATAAATGATTGCTGTCTAACAGAAAATAAATTATAAACCACTGGGCTCTTCCAGCATCTAAACAAATCTCATATATCTTTATCTGGCTAATGGCCACTTATTGTAGATATATTTAAGCCAGCCTGTTTTCTATTATATCTCCTCTCTGCAGTGGGACGTGACTCATCCATGCCACACACCTAACAACTGAAAGCAGCATTTTGCCATTTCTAGTAGTTTTTGATACCTACTGTATAACAAAAAAAATCATCAATTGGTAAAATGGAGACTCGGAGCAAAGACTTGGTGCTGTGGGAGCTGAACAAAAATACAGATTTCTGGGAGCCTGGAATCTTTCACTTCACACCTGCCATATGGTAATATGATAAATGTCTCATTATGAAACACTCTTTAAAGCAATTCACAGTTAGTAGAGCAGAAACACACAAATCTTTGAACCATTTAGTCAATTTAACATTTACAGAGAAAGTTGCACACTTGAAGTTGTTTTTTCAAATAAGGCAGAGGAACACTCTGATGAATGAACTGGAGGAAGACTACACTGGACCATCACTGAGAGTCTGGGAATGCATGACACTGCACAGCTGGGAGATGATGATGCGTGGCCAGTTGCCATGGAGACTGTGTACCCAGAATCACAGACATTCAAGGCCGGAAAAGTTTTATGAGATAGTACCAAAATCAATCTCACACTAATATGCGTTTGTGTTTATGAGGGTCTGTAAATGAAGATTATTAACCTTTTTCAGAGAATCCTATTGGAGAAGATGTGTGAGAAAATGTAATACAAATGCACCCTCACCAATATTTCGATTAGTTGTTGACCTATATGGGGTTTTCCAATGGTTGATTTTCACATTTATATTAGGTCAACACATTGAATAATGCTGCGCATTCAAGGCACTTAAAATCATCCTAAGAAAATATGTTAAATGGAGTATTACGTCTAAAGGAATGACTGCGATAATTGGAGAACGAATGAGAGACGAGATTTACAATTAAAACTCCTTTGTTCATTTCTTCAAATGTCATCACACCTTAACAGCTGATAACAGAGTTTCTTCATTAGGAAGAGACAAACAAAGCTGGATCACGGGTGACATTGCCGAATAAAGATCGATTAACACCTTGAAGTAAAAACTGTGACCTAAAATAACAACATTTCACAGACTTCACAAATACACGAATCTGCAGGTAACTGCAAATCTGAACAATTTCATGGCTATCAGCATTCTGGTAAAGCTCCTAACAGCTTCCTCAGCAGAGACAACAAGGCAAAAGTGAATCGCTGTACCTGATAAAGACGCACATGAACACCTGCAATGACCTTCAAAGTAAAAGGCTCCTCACAGTAACAGTCTAAGTGTACAATTCACAAGACAACGATGCACTTAAAATGATCCCTGTTCGTTCACACAGATTCATGAAAACGACTAAAACATTATTCATGCCAAGCCAGTAATTGGCGATGTCACTTTGTAAAGAAACAATACATAGACTTGAACTTGTAATACATTCAAAAACTCGCACTTTGAATCCCGTTTTCAAAAGTTAGCACTTTCAGGCCCTCAGAACGCTGTTGCTCGTGTGACGAACGGCCAAAACTCATACAAAGTGCAGTTAATGGTAAAACTATTTGTGTAAGCTGAATTTGGCCTATTCATATTAAGTAAACTAGTAGCGTTTTTTGTGTCTATTTTGCGTTTTCAGTCCCTCAAATGCTGTTGTTGTGTAGAATGAAATGTAAAATGTTTTTAGTTGAAACCGGTATTGTGTATACAGCCCCTAAAACAACATGTCTCCTCAAAAGATATTACACCTGATTTGCTCTAAAATGTTTCTGAATGTCACAGGATTTTCTTACTGTAAGGCATTATATTGCATCAGACTATCATTTAATTGTTAATTCTATTATATTGACGTTTAATTTATTAATATTATGTGCTTTGTTTAAATTCAGTGAGTTAATTTGGGTAAATTAATTGCAGATATTTTAACATTTTTATAATAATACAAATGAATGAAATAATAAAAATCGTTGTTCTAGCTTAACACTTTTCAGGGCAATAGCACTTTTCTTTTACTTCTAAACCTGTCTCACCATGTTTGTCTCAGGATGCATCACTTGGATACGTTACGTAAAGCAAAACCTCAGATGCATAATGGGTATACTTGTGTGGAGGCAAACATACCCATTAACGGCTATAATTCACACCATAATATATGGTCTGTTTAATATAAAATCAATGTAATAGTCCATTTAATGGATTTGACCACATCTCATCATTTGCTACTCCAACATACAGAGAGCAGCAATTCTACAATGCTTTTTGTTTTCATTGTGTGACTTAGAAAAGACAAGGGAAGAAGGGTCATTACAACAGCGCTCCATCACGAAGAGCTCAGGAAATCATATCATATTCATTCAGCATCAGTCAAACCCGTAGGTTAAGAGACAGGTAATGCTGCTAGGCTGCTAAATGACATGAGCAATTACAGCTTATAGGTTTATTGCAGAGATAAATCAAAAATATAAATCAGCTTACACAAGTGATATTGGTTGCACATGCAGTTGATACAAGTCTCCCACCTCACGACTGTCACAGAAAAAAAATGATAAAGTGTATTGTTTGTAGAAATTATTGTTCTTGTTTATAACTTGACTTGAGCTGGTTCAAATACTCAATGAAATCAAGGATGTCCCGCTGGTTTTGGGTTACAGAGGACAACTCTCTAGGTTATAATTAGCATGAAGATTTATCGATCACAGGAACTTTTCAGTAGATGATTAAAGTTTTGAGGAGCAATATACATCACCGTGAGGAGATTTCATTCATGTCAGATTCCATAAACAATTCATGATGTTTTCATCTATTACTTATTCATGAGAAAGCGATCTGCCACTATACAGGAGAATACCTATCATGATAGAATTATTACAGAATGTGGCCAATCAGGGGTGTGTTTCCCGAAAGCAACTATGCCAACTATGGTCGCAAGTTCCGTCGTTATAAGCATAGTTCAACGAGTCGGTGTTTCCCGAAACAATCGTTCCAATGAACATTCGCAAACACCATCGCAAAGTTGTTTGGTTTGAACGACAGCTCTTGGCCTATGGTTAGAGGCATAGTTTCTATGTTGCATGACATTTGGATGTAATAAATCCTTATCTTGAGCAAAATGAGCCAGCTGACATTCAGTAGAACCGGTGCCTTTTATTTAAAATACATACAAATGGAATTTACGTCTTTTCGTTTTTCAAAAGATACCGATTTTGAAGAGTGCGCATGTGCGAAAGTGCTCTAGCCTAATATGTAAGAACGAGCCAAATATTGAGTCTGGTGATAAAGCAAAATAACTGAAAACAATTAGAAATAGTCCTTAGATGACAAGTCTGTAATTTATATATATAAAAAATAATGTTAATTGGATCTCAAACAGTTTCATTAAAAGTAGTTATTACTCCACCACGTGCTAAACCAACATGGTTGAACGATACTTTGCGACAATGGGTTTCGGGAAACAGTCGTGACTAGCCAGGGTGCGTTTCCCGTACAACGACGTAGTTCACTGTTTCACTAACATAGTACGATGCATCGTTGGAAAAATCAACTAGCTTGTCACGACTGTTTCCCGAAACCTACTGTCGAAAAGTATCGTTCAACCACGTTGGTTTCGCGCGTGGTGGAGTAATAACTACTTTTCATGAAACTGTTTGAGATCCAATTAACGCTAGATTTGTTTTATATAAATTACAGACATGTCATCTGAGGACTATTTCTAATTGTTCTCAGTTATTTTGCTTTATTACCCGACTCAATATTTGGCTCGATTCTTACATAGTAGAGCACATTCGCACATGCGCACTATTCAAGCTATTTACTTCAAATCTTTTGAAAAACTAAAAGATGTAAATTCCATTTGTATGTATGCTGAATAAAAGATACCGGTTGTACTGAATGTCAGCTTGCTTATTTTCCTCAAGATAAGGATTTATTACATCCAAATGTCATGCAATATAGAAACGATGCCTCTAACCACAGGTCGAGAGCTGTCGTTCAAACCATACAAATTTGCGATGCTGTTTGCGAATGTTCGTTGGAACGATGGTTTCGGGAAACACCGAATCGTTGAACTATGCTGATAACGACGGAACTTGCGACCATAGTTGGCTAACGATGCTTTTGGGAAACGGCACCCAGTTGATTTCTCCAACGATGCATCGTACTATGGTAGTCAAGCAGCGAACTTGTACAGGAAACGCACCCCACACCTGTACATCTGCTATAATACCTGCTATTCCAATTCACACAAACATATTCTTTCATTGTCTGCATATATATTATAAAACGCCATTATAATGGAGTATAACTCAAAGATCCTTATCTGGCCAAGAAAACTAGTTCATCCGGTCAATTGCATAATCACCAAGTCATTAAATCTGTTATGAGACCTCTAGGCTGAAGGTGGAACAGGACATATTCAATAACCTGTTGACAACAGTCCCATGGATTGTGCAGAGATCGGAGCAGAAGCGCTGCTGTATGACACACTCATTAATAATGGAGGGCAGTTAATGCCTGAAGTGAAGGAGCACTCAATGGGTGGAGCCCCTGGGAGCCAGAGAGGAAACTGGTGGTCAAGGAGAAAAGTGCAGAACAATCAAGCAGAACGCCACAACCCAGTAAGATCTTAAATTGCCCATGTATATATATGAACGGAGAAATGTGAATGTTTCTCACTAGATCTTGCAGCGATGTTATTACTTCAGTGGCGAATTCAAATTCTTTCTTTACTGGATTTGGCTGTGTAACAGTGCTGATGATAATTAAGATCGGCTCACGCTGCATTGGTCCAAACTGATAAACGGTCCGTCAACCACACAATAACTAGTTGCTCAGTTTCGTTCCGCTTACATGACATTTGCCATTTGATATTGGCAATGTTGTGGTCATGCCAGTGTCTCTTACATTATGAACGCACTTGCCACACGCGACGCGCCTACATTTGAAATAACGAAATTTTGTTAGGCAGGAAAAATGGTCCAACGTAGCAAAAATGCATACCGAAAACCGAACCGAAAGCCTTCGTACCGAACGGTTCAATACGAATACCCCTAATATAGTGTATATTCTGTATATGTACACTATATATATATATATATATATAATGAATATATTCTGTACAGTGCACCTACATATATTATGTAAACACAAGCTTTTATTTTGGATGCGATTAATTGCAATTAATCGTTTCACAGCCCTATATATATATATATATATAAGAACGAGCCAATATATATATATATATATATATATATATATATATATATATATATATATATACATATATATATATGTATATATATATATTAGGGCTGTCAAACGATTAATCGCGATTAATCGCATCCAAAATAAAAGCTTGTCTTTACATAATATATGTGGGTGCACTGTACAGAATTATTTATATATATATAAATACACACACACATTTAAGAAATATTTTCCTGTATATACTGTAGATTTATATGTAATATATTATACATAAATATTTTTGATATAAATAATATTTTTATAATAAATAATATAAAGAAGATATAATATCTGAATATAATATTTAATATTAATTATATTAATATATTATTATATAATATATAATATATAAATAATTTTTTCTTAAATATACATGCATATGTGTGTATTTATATATAAAATAATTATACACAGTGCACCCACATATATTATGTAAACACAAACTTTTATTTTGGATGCGATTAATCACGATTAATCGTTTGACAGCCTGGGTATATACATAGGGTGAAATTATATATATATTTATATATATATATACTCAGCAAAAAAAAAGAAACGTCCTCTGACTTTCAACTGTTTTTTTCTTTCAGTAAACTAAATGTGTGTAAACATTTGTATGAACACTAAAAGGGTCAACACCATAAGACATAAACTAAAAATGTTTCACAGACATGTGACTAACAGAAAGAGAATAATCTGTCCCTGAATGAAGGGAGGCTCAAAATCAAAAGTACCAGTCAGTATCTGGTGTGGCCACCAGCTGCTTGAAGTACTGCAGTGCATCTCCTCCTCATGGACTGGACCAGATTTGTCAGTTATTGCTGTGAGATGTTACCCCACTCTTCCACCAAGGCACTTGCAAGTTCCTGGACAATTCTGGGGGGCCCTATGGCCCTAGCCCTCACCCTGCGATCCAACATCTTTCTTTGCATCAGCATCTTTTTTGGGTGTTTTTCACAGTCGGTAGACAAGTCTCTTTAGTGTCCTGCGTTTTTAGAACAGTGACCTTAAGTGCCTACTCTCTGTAAGCTGTTAAGGTCTTAAAGACCATTCCAC
Organism: Hybognathus amarus; assembly: GCA_030378365.1. Taxonomy (NCBI): domain Eukaryota; kingdom Metazoa; phylum Chordata; class Actinopteri; order Cypriniformes; family Leuciscidae; genus Hybognathus; species Hybognathus amarus. The sequence continues at coordinate 58,290 of JAQIUQ010005240.1, forward strand.
AGGTGCATGTTAATTAATTGATTATAGTAAATTGAACATGCATGGAAAACATTGTTTAAACCCTTTACAATGAAGATCTGTAAAGTTATTTGGATTTTAATAGCATTATTGTTGAAATACACAGTCCTGAAAAAGGGACGTTTCTTTTTTTGCTGAGTATATATATACATATAGGTGAAGCTATGATATACTGCCACTAAGAAGAAGCTGACAGAGATGTTAACTGGATGTGGAATGGTCGGTGATCTGGTTTATTCACTATTCAAATCAACATGTTGTTCGCTAAATGAAATACACATGTTGCTATGTCGAAATTACACACTTCACGTCTACCTGGATATCATGTGAGAAAACGTGATATTGTATGAGAACAGATCAATCTGTGCTTGTATTCCATCAATAAGAGAGAGTGAGTCAGTGACTAAGAGAGAAACAGGTGATTGTGAGTCATACTTTTCACTGCCAATCTCTCTCTTTTAGTAGTTTTAACAGCCATAACCCTGCATGATCCCCGCCATATCCTCTAGTGGAATTTGTCAGAAGACAACAGCTATGCTACACCTCACCTGTCTGTCCTGTCCTCAGGCATCCAGACCAAAAACAGCAGCTTAGCTGCCACAAATAGACCAAAAGAAGAGCTGCTGAGAACAGCCTACTGCTCTCACTGGATAGATGGTTGAGCTTATGTGAGATAAAATAATGGCACAACACATTTCTGCTTGCCTTTTTATTTTTATTTTTACTGTATGTACCGTAAATTTGCACTGTTGTGAGAGAAAAAAACCCAGGTTGCATCAGTATACAAGTCACATTTTATTATCACGTATACAGAAATAAATGTAAAATGCCGTACTTGTAATACACTATAAACATGTATTTTAGTTCCGTTCACTCCACAACAAATCCATAGTAGCCTACTTAGCCTTAGTATTTCTCTGTATAACAATGTTAGCAATGTTACATATAATATATTTTCAGCCCTGAAACTCAAACCTTTTATCTGATGCCACTCCCTATATATATTTAAAGGGATACTTCTATTTTTTATAAATTCATTTTTTATATATGTTTTAGCTTACCTCAAGGGCATCCAAGATATAGGCTAGGTGTCTTTGTTTCCACAGTATTTTCAATTTTGATATTTTTAGGTCAAACCGTTCTTGTCTGTCAGTCATATAATGGTGGTCTATGGGGTCCACCTCAAAGAGCATGCACAGAGAAGTCCAAATTAAACATGATTTAATGACTCGTAAATGTAAGTACACATTGATGGCCTAAGATACAAAATGAGCAGTTTGTGAGAGAAAATGAACAGTATTTATATCATTTTTATTTCTTGTAACAACAGCCACGTCCAAGTGATCTGAAGGCATGGGTGCTTCAGTCTGAACCCCTTAAATCTCCAATATATGACTGATAGACAACAACGGTTTGACCTAAAAATATCAAAATTGATAATACTGTGGAAACAAAGACACCTATATCTTGGATGCCCTTAAGCTAAAACATATCAAAAATTAATTTCAAAGTGAACTATCCCTTTAAGTCATTAAATTAATAATATTATAAACGTGCGACTAGTCGACTGATGGATTAATTGAACGCCTACTAGTCGACTAGATCTTTAGTTGAGGACAGCCCTACTTGCAATGAATCGCATTGGAATATTAGACAGCACGTTTCAGGTTGTAAAATGAGGTGAAAATATGGTAACAGGAATTAACTTAACTAAAGGTGAATAATGTTAATAATAACAGGAAAGAGTGTGTCGTAAAGGAACAAACTCCAATTAGCTCTTTGCAAGAATGAGTGGAGAAGAACTGGCGCGCATCCGCTCTGCACACCTGCATTGTGGGAAATGTATGCAGGAGGGCTGAAAATAGACTGGCATTAGGGCCTGACATCACATCAACAATAGGTATCGACCTACCACCCTGAAAGGAATGATCTACTGTTATTGAATTTCAATTTAGCACCACCTTGTGGATCATTGTTTATCACTGTTCGTGAAGAAAATAGCTTGTCTGCCATGCTGCACCTTGTTTCCGCCTCCACGTTTGACGTGATTTAAAATGGGAGGAAGATTGGTGAAAGTTAAAAACTGTACTGAGTCACTGGGATGCCGTCATCTAACCAGCTGAAGTTATGAAATGAAATATCCAGAGGCGATATTATATGACTCACTCTCTGCAGACTACTTGAAAGAGCAAAATGAGGATGAAATTGTTTTCCGAATGAAACATGAGGTGCTGGAACAAGATGGCCACTGCTTCCAACTTTCTGAGCATTTCCATCTGACTCTTCCTTTTGAATAGCCTGTTTTATGAAGCTTGAACAGAAAGCCTGAGGTTGTTCTTCATTCTTTTCTGCTTTAAATGAAGGGGCAGTTCCATCTGGCTGAGGAAAAAGCCTTTTATTCTTCTCAACGGTGCTCTACTACAGGCCTGGGGAGTATTTTTGAGAGTGCCATGCCAGGGCAATAGCATTTTAGCCACTGTTGAAACAATCCCCTTCAGACTAGCACTCTTCAGCCATATGACACACCTCTGCTTCTGCTTAACACACGAATGCACATCTCAGGAAAGAGTTTCAGTGGCTTCATTCACTGTATCCCCGGAAGCCTGGAGTGTTTTACCCCACTCATCGGGATGTTACACTATAGTGAAAACCTGCTGTGCATTACAGGATGGGTTATGTGCACAATAAGGACTTCAGATAAAGTAAAGCACACTCTAAAAAATGATGGGTTATTTCAACCCAAATTTGGGTCAAATATGGACAAACCCAAATGTTGGGTTAAAATGTAATTTAAAAATTGAGCAGTTGAAAGTGAAAGTTGGGTTAATTTCAACCCAACATTTGGGTTTGCCCATATTTGACCCAAATTTGGGTTGAAATTAACCCAACTTTCACTTTCAACTGCTCATTTTTTAAAATGTAATTAAAAAATGTGCAGTTGAAAGTGAAAGTTGAAGTTTTAAATGACATTTTTAACCCAACATTTGGGTTTGTCCACATTTTACCCAATTTTGGGTTAAAACAACCCAGCATTGTTTAGGGAGACGTGCATTTTTTAGATAGACACTAACTATTAAGCTCAGGTTTAATCTGCTGACTTTTTCACATTTTCTGTGCTGATTTTGGTCAGAAATTTGTGGAAATTGTTGAGAATAATTTTGAACATCCAAATCGATTTGCTAGAAAATATACAAGGGTGGGAAAGAGTAAAATTGTACATGTGTTGAAATTTTACAAATGCAAATAAGAATGTCCAAATAAAAATGTATTCATGCTGGTTTCATGTGGTTTTGCAAAAAAGTTTATACAATTTATTTTAAAAAAGTTCCAATTTATGTCATGTGGTAACTATCAAAAAAAAAATTTTCGAAAGATATCTTATGCACACCAAGGCTCCAATTATTTCAAAAAATACAATAAAAATGGTCAAATATTATTACAATTATTTAAAATGACTGTTTTTATATAATAAAAATATTTATATATAATAAAAAATGTTATATAATTAAATATTTAGTTTATATTGTTGTGAAAACAATTAACATATTTTCAGGATTCATTGATGCGTAGAAAAGTAAAAAGAACAGCATTTATTAGATTTTTTTTTAAATGGACAATTTTAAAAATCCTTTTACTGTCACTTTTGATCAATTTAATGATACCTTGCTCAATAAAAGTTTTTTCATTTTTGTTTTTTTAAAAAAGCATTTAAAAAAAACAACTAAAAATTACGCAGATTTTCAATGTGATCTCTGTATGTATGCAAACCCATTTTGTTTCCTGTAGATGGATGATGAAGCAGAAGCACTGTAATAAAGTATAAATCTAAACAATGAAGGCTAAACGTGAGAAAAACAACTATGAGCTTCATAATGTTTTATTTAAAAAATTACTTGTTCAGTATCAAAGGCCCTATAGACTTAATGCACCTCTAGAGAGACACAGATACATATTATGTGGATTACACAAATTACCATTTTCACAAGCACCATCTACTGTAGGCCACAGCCGAATATGACCACACAGACACATGCACAGCATTTCTGAACCTTAAAGAGACACTAGCTGTACTTCATTCATTCCTCATGACATTTTGCTGATACGTTTATTCTGTTAAAGCACTGCTTACCATTCAAATGTTCTACCTCTCAGTTTGAACCGTTCAATCAGTCGGGGTCTTTTGTGCATGCGATGTCACTGTGACAGCTCAGCGTGTTCTCAAGCACATTATCTCATCCTCATTAGGGAAGGCAGTGCAGCGAATGAAATTAACGAAGAAACGTAATCACTGCATTAGTTTTTTTTGTTTTTGCAGAGCCCTTATATTCTCATCTCTGTGCTGTTGAACCGTCATGCATTCCAGACAGAAAGACCGCTTGTGATTTCCTCAACAGCATGTCACCGTCAACAAATGAACTGGATGCGAAGGAAGACGCTTGTTCATGAGAAAGAATTGGCATGTGCATTGGTGCAGGGGGGCTTTAGCAATGATGTAAGCGATTTATGCCATTTTGCTAACTCCCACAAGACTTAGACCACCATCGTCTATCTAATACCACAGATCACTAAAAGACTGAACAATATTGTGACTGATGCTGGTACAGATTATCTTAATGTTTAAGAACTAATATGCCAAACAGATTTTTAATTAGCCTACTTTATGCTTTTTGAAATTATCATAATTAATACAAATTAGTCCACTTGAAGTGGACCAAAACCTTTCATCAAAGTTATACATGAATTTTGAACAATACCCATTTTTGTCTTACAAAAACTTTGATAAACTTTTTTGATCCACTTCAAATGTTTACTACTGTTTTTACATCAGACATCACACTCAGCAAAAACTCATTTCAGTGAGATAGCATCAACATAGCCAGTAAATTACCGGTATGATGGTGTGTGTGCACAAAGGAAATGAAGATTACCTGTATGAGCATGTAAAAGGTCAGAACGTGGTGGCATAAGAAGTCTGCTTACATAAAGCTCTGTCGTCACCATTTACGGTAAATTCAGCTGCTTTTAAAATGTTTATCATTTGTTAACATGTACAAGACAGACGTCTTACCTTTCCCATTCATCTGCACTGTGTCTCTGCAATTATTGCATACAGTATAACTAGAGAGACGCGATAAAAACAGATAGAACCCATTATAATCAGTGATGCTGTCTACACTGGATGCGACATGACAAATTCCCGACAGTAAACTTCTATTTCTGACACACTTCATGACTCACACTTGTTCTGATACAAAGAACAAATGGATTTGCAACAGACGCTTTGTCGTGTCCATGTCCAATATAGACACAGTGTGGATCAAGAAAACAGCTCAGCGTTTAAAGGTCAATTTCAATAATTTATTTCCTGACGGAGTTTACTGGTATTTTGGTACTGATTCGTGAATGGAATTTTAGTGGTTAAAAGACAGAGTGGAAATGTTTGTCTGAACAGTACATTTGTGTATTTACCGGAAAAGTAATTCTGGTAATTTTACGGTAATTTAACGGGACGTGTGAAAGGGGCTTATGTCTGCGCATTAATGAAAAAATACAGTCTCCAATTGGCCAGTTTTTGCTCCTACGACTCTTTTCTGTTTACAGAGCTGAGGGCTGTCACAGAGACAGGTGTAATTTCTCAGAGCACCAATTTCAGTGATATTAGTCAGAGAGTAGGGACAATTTATATGTGGTATTTTAAATACGAAGTCGCTAGCAGCACCTTTAATATTACCTTCTCCTACACACAAACACCCACAGAAACATGTTTTTTTTACCATGTCTTTTTCAAGAGATAAGAGATAAAAGCATAACCTCTCATGAACTGCAAACCAGTTGCTAGAGATAAATGCATCGTTTAAATTACATACAGCAGAAGTGTGATGCATCATTTCCAAAGCCCCTGGAAAGCTGAGTGTGAATAACAAAATTATTCATAATAATCATACATAAATAAGTATACATGAATAATTAAACATAAAATATGTAACATTTATGTAAAACATTACAATAATAATCTAGAAACAGAATGAAGTATATATTACACTTAATTTGAAGGTGTCTTTGTAGCCTATAGGGTTAGGTTCAGAGTTAGATGTAATAATGCATCATTTACTGTTATTACTGCAGTAAATAAATGTTACATGTTATAAGGACACTACAAAAATACTACATTATAATAATTTATAAAATATATTTTTATTCAATTGTATAAGTATTGTAATTAATTAAATATTAATATATAAATAAAATATATTTACTAATGTAAAATGTATTCTAAAATGAAATGCATTTTACAGTTTTCCATGTAATGTACATGACATCCATTCAGCCAATTCAGTTCTCAGTATTTATTTTCTCGGTTTAATTCGAGGTTGTGTGTTATTTGACTATTCTATCTATTATCTATAATAGTGTTTCTCAACTGGTGGATTCGCAACCCAATAGTGGGTTTTGAGTGGGTCGTGGAGTGTGAGGTCAAAAAAACAACAAACCGCACATCTAAATGTTTTCTGATGGAAGACTTTTTTGATTTGGCCCAGATTCGGCCCACTTTATTGTTGGCCCAGATCCGGCCCACATCTGGTACACGTGGATACACGTGGATTGTTGCCGTCCGGGTTGCCTATTCTGTCAGACGCAATTTAAATAAACAGAAAACGTTTTGACTTGATTCAGTATCTGCTGTCAGATGAGATGTTGTCAGGCTGTAAATCAGCCTTGTTACAAAACAAAAAGTCTCAGTCTCACCTCAGAAAAATGTCCTGACAGACATTCCTGTGCCCGCACCCCGCAGTGCACACTCTTCAATGGTCACTTCACTGAATCAAATTACGATCATGCAACATTGTACTTGGTAAGTCATGAAATTACCAAAAAGTACAGATAAATTATGTAACTGGTATGTCATGTGTTAACTGGGAAGGATTATGTTTACTCTACTCAGCAGGATCAGTGCCCAAATGATTTATTAACCGCTTAAATTGACCTCATCATGTTGCATGTCTGCATTCATTTACAGTGATTAACCATTTGATTCAAATAAGCTAAAGCCATCCTCTGTCATCCTCCTTTCTTTGTTTACAGTATGATCATTTATTTTTCAGCTCTTCATAAAATAAAGCTGAGAAACATAGAGCCCTGTTCTTCATTTTTAGTGGATGAAAGATAAGAGAAAAAGACAAACATGACACCCTGAACAGCACAGAAGAACTCTTCCTCTATTTCTAGTGCTCATTTCTACTGCACCCCTCCTGTGAACACTGCAGGAGATGTAGCTCACTCTTTTTTCTCACACCGATAAACATCCATAGTAAAAGAAGCCTTCATTGCATTCATTTGCCGGGATATAAAAAGTCGCACAGAAAATGTACATATTCGCAGAAGAAAGAAGTTCTTGCTCCCAAAAATAAGAAATAGATTTAGCCAACTGTGCAAATCAAGACTTCGTTGTCAGCATATTTTGTAAGGTGTATTTTTTTCCCCGTTTTTATTCAAAATTTGAGTGATTTTATATCAGCAAAAAACTACATTTTTGCTTACACATGTGGATGCTGTTTTATATAAAAATATACTTTAGGTAACTTTTTACAACACGGTCATTTAACATTAGTTAATGCATTAGCTGTATTAACATGGACTAAGAAGGAGCCAAATGTTTTAAAAAAGCATTGATTAATCTTTGTTAATGTTAGTTAGTACAAATATTTTAAATAGTTTTTTTCTTTTTAGTTCACAGTGCATTAACAAATGTTAACTTGATTTTAGTAATGAATTAGTAAATGTTAAAAATTAAGATTAATCAATGCTGTAGGAATATTGTTCCCTTTATATACTGTATTATACATCATGTCAATACAAAATGCTATAAGAAAAAATAAATTAATCCTATATTAGGTCTTTAACAACGATACACTAAAATTTAAATTATTAATTTGATACCCTTATAGTAATAAATGTTTTTTCATTGTACTTGTATTTAAAAAACCCTCCATGGAATTACAGCTGTAATTCATTTCTGTAATTACAACCATAATTTCACTGTTGACCCTTCTCTTACCCCTTAACCAATTCTTAAACCTAACCATCCCACCAAACCTGTCCCTAAACCTACCCGTATCGCACTTCAATAGCAGCAAGTGTTTCACAATACAATATGAACACAATAAGAACATTGTACTTATTTTTTGATGTAGTTAAATACACCCAATTTAAAGTGTGAACAAAATAATAAAGAGAGAATGTGAGAGAGATAAATAGAGATAAAAGAGAGAGCCAATGCAACAGAGGGTTAATCATTGACTGAAGAATCCGGCAGAGATGGGCACGAATCTCTAGAAGAAAATTGCAAGAGAGATTAAAAGAGAGAGGAAAAACATAGGCAGACAGAAAGAGAGAGAGAGAGAGAGAGAGAGAGAGAGAGAGAGAGACTCTGAGGAGATGTAATGGGTACTGCAGTTCAGTGTGAGAACTGCTCCAATGCTCTGCTCTCAAGAGCAACTCGGGTCAAATGAGTGGTAACCTCAAGCAGCAGTGTAATTAACTAAAACAATTTTTTGGTAACTGAAATAAAGCTGCTATCAAATAAAATAAACATTACATGAAAAACTATTATGACCTTTTCAGAAGTTTTGATTTAGTTTTTGGGGTTTACTAGAATGTTTTCATGCTTGACTGTTCAAAAAACACATACTTTTCCACATATTTTACATTATTACAGCACAACAAGTTTCATTGTTTTGAACAGCAGTAAAATGACAATAAAGTATTTAACTTAATCTCTCTCCCAGTCTGGCTCGCTATGAACATGCCGATTTTGATAAAGCCCCTCCTTCCGAAATACAAAATGTGCTGTGACTTATTAGCTGGACTGTGTGCTGTGATTAGGGAAATGTCCTATCCCATCATGACCACAAGTTCATCTCTAGTGTAAATATTGAACATGGTATCAATTTCAAACCAATTCGAGCCTGATTCAGACCCTGACAATGTTAGCAAACAAGAAGATAATGCAGAACGTATTTCAATACGTTTTTTTGTAATTTCTTCAAAATTACAAATTTTAATTTCAAAATTAGTAATTTCTTCGTTGCACTTTTTTTTTTAAAGCTGTTCTTTAAAAAAATATGTGCAGCGCACATATAAACGTTGAGGTTAAAATGTTTTGAAACAGCGAAAACACAAAGATGTTGATTTGGGTACATTTGAATGCTTGCAGTGTTGTTCTGTTGTCTGATCAGGCTGAGGAGCAAAGATAAACTCCTAAAGTGATCTGAGGATAAATCAAGCTCCTGATCTGATTAAATGAGAAGGAAGAGGAAGAGAGGAGCGAGGAGGACATAGATGACTTCATCAGCCTCAACAGACCGCCCACCAGTTCACTGACCGGCTGATGCTTAATTTGCACACAAAAATGGAAAAAGAAATGGCTTCCTCAGCAAGGCAGCTGGAGATAATCATCTACCTTTGTTGACTTGAAAGGCGAGTTCTGCACACCCTGCTTTTTACATGCCTAATCAGCTCCGACTAATTTCACCCCCCACAGGAGCGGCTCACGTCCGCTTTGAGTCAGCCCCTCCAGGTCTACAAGCACCACACCAAGTAAGATGTTAAAGATGCCACTCAAGCACATAAATATGGTCAACAAGCCATGTCAAATCGTTTACTTCAATAGAGCCTATTTCCCTCCACCAGTTATGAGGAACACAGATCTTTCTACAGTACGTATCTATCTATCTAGGCTATCTATGAACAGTATATATCTAATCAGCCTGATCTCAGTAGCCATGTTTCCATCCACCTACTTTTATGCAAATTTTGGGAAATCGGATAAAAACAAAATCTTGAATGTAAACGTATGTGCATCAATTCTAAAAAAAGTCAGATACTTTTGTTTATCTGATATTAAGACATGCACAAAAACTACGATGGAAACACATTTACTGAATAAATCCCTCAATGCACAGGAATGTTTTCATGCTTGATTGTTCAAAAAACACATACTTTTGTTTATTCCACATATTTTACATTATTGCAGCACAAGTTTAGTGGTTTTGCACAGCAGTACAATGACAATAAAGTCTTTAACTTAACCTCTCTCCCCAGTCTGGCTCGCCACAAATACGCCAATTTTGATAAAGCCCCTCCTTCCGAAATACGAAATGTGCTGTGACTGATTAGCTGGACTGTGTGCTGTGATTCAGGAAATGTCACATCCCTTCATGACTGTGAGTTCTTCTCTAGTGTAAATATTGAACATGGCGTCAATTTCAAACCAATTCGAGCCCAATTCAGACCCTGACAATGTTAACAAACAAGAAGATCATGCAAAAGTCAGATACTTTTGTTTATCTGATATTAAGACATGCACATAAACTACGATGGAAACACATTTACTGAATAAATCCCTCAATGCACAAAATACTCATGCTACTTTGCCTTGTATGAGATTAGATAACTGGACTAATCAGCGGACCAGTGTGATCGCACAGCATCTAAAATATTGGTTTGATCATTCTGAAATACCTGAGCAAGTCTGTCATAAAAATGCTTTGGTTTAATTCCCTCCCAGAAGCGTCTCACATGATTGTCCCTAAACACCAGTATCCGAACTCAAGATAACATGACAGCATGTATTGCGTTTCATCTGTGTTCTGAGGTGCAAGTTATTTATGATGTAGGAAAAAAGTGTCACAGTGGCTTCCTCAATTCCAGCAACTTCCATTCTTATTACCGATATTTTGTGCCACATTTCCAGGAAGTGAGATTTTGTTCGGTTGAACACAAACGCTACTTTATTCTGTTTTATGCGATATTCCAATTTTGGAATACGCAGGTTGTTGTCTGTAACATTTACAGGTACAAAACCAAAATCATTTGTATAATAAATATATTTTAGTTACATTTGACTGATTTATAGATACATTTCCGTTTACCCTATCCCAAACCTAAACACGTTTCAACAATATCAGACTAAACTGCGTGTTTGTGCATTTTAGGGGCAGAGCAGTAAAGGAAGAGGTGTGTTTGTTCGGGTCTGATTTCAAATATCAAAAGTGTTTCTCAGAAATTGCTTACTGTACCTTTAAAGTAAAAGCCTTTTTCCCTTTTTCCATGTACTACAAATATAGGCCATTCATACAGGTTTTCTTACACAGCTACACTGCCTACACAGCACGATGCAAGCTCAGAATACAAACAGATACCAATACTGCAACAACCACAAACAAGCCTGAAACACAACTCTCCCAATGGAGCCTGGTGATAAAAACAATCCGGTGGTATTACAGCAGAGAGGTACATCCGTAAACCTGTGCTTTTATTGCACATCATTATTGCATTACTTATCCAAAACCTCTGTGGTTATAGAGCCTTAATGGAAAAGGTCAATTTCCACATATTTGTGTGTCCCATTAAAGATGTTATACATGAAAATGCTCTCAGGACTATCTATTTTCTGACTCAAGGGTGCATTCAGGAATCCTTCTTGAAGAATAGTCATTACTTTAGCAATTGCACTTGGAAGTACTCTTTTCATTTCAGAATCATTTTAAATGATATTTGAAACTGGCCAAGATCCAATATCTAAGCTCCATCTCCAACTGAGACTTACATTTTGCAACATGGGGTGGAAGTGCACTGCATGAATAAGTTTAAAATCAGTGCCAGTCTTTGAATAACCTGTCTTCTGCACTCCAGGGTCTGTCCGCAAGCGTGCGGCAGCTTATACCAGTCAAATGAAGGAGGTGTTATGAGTATTAAACATCCTCCCTTAGCCGAGTTTGCCTGTACTGTGCTATAGTGCGCCCACCAAACCCCATGAAGTGCATTTACTATGCCTACACACTGTTATGATAAACATGAGCTTAATATTATGCCTGGCACAGTCCATAGAATCAAATTTGTTGCAAAAATTGAGGCAGAAATCTCAGTCTGGATGTGTGGCCCTCTTCGGTTTAATTTAATGTTGCACTGAATTGACAAACTTCAGTGTCATCTGCAGTGTATGTGGCAATATATTTTTGCTGGCAGCACCTATTAAAATGTCATGGCAGTAATAAGTCAGCCCGGACATTGTGACAATAATGTTTATTGGACTATAAATATTGATATCATATGTATGTGCTGATGAATATATATGATCACTAAACTAAACTCACTCATAGTTGCAATGGCACATAGAAGACGCGTGCTTGAGAGTATATAAAATACGCAGCTCTGAGCTCTGATGTCTCAATAGACCTTAGTCAGGTTAGACGCATACAGAATTCAACATGGATGCGAGGAATAGACTTGCCGTCTTCACAATGACATGCACTGTATAAAGGTCCAAGATCAATTATTTTTAACAACGACGGCTGAACAGACGGTTATGTTAAAACAACTGTAAAAACCATTGAACTCTCTGGACTTTTATCCCTCATTCTCATTCCTGTCAGAAATTAAATATAGTATTACCTTGATTAAAGGAGTCATGACATGACAATTTTGCCTTTGTCTTTTGACATATAAGAGGTCATTGTACCATTTAAACATCCTGCAAGTTTCATAGCTTAAAACGTCCTCCTCATGATAAACAAAGCATTTAGCTCCATAAACAGCTTGTTTACATATTTCTGTGACGTTACATGGGAAATACATTTGCACATGACTGTCTATAGAGCAAGACATTGACAAATAGTTTAACATCATCGCACCATAAGCCCCGCCCACAGGCATTCAGTGGCTTAACGGCTGACATTTGCTACAATGGATGTGAGCGTCGCATTAAAAGCAAATAGAACCCATTACAATTATTGAAGCTGTCTACACTGGATGTGAGCGCCACGTTAAAAGCAAATAGAGCCCATTATAATTACTGATGCTGTCTACACTGGATGTGAGCACCGTGTTAAAAGTAAATAAAGCCCATTATAATTACTGACACTGTCTACACTGGATCTGAGCACCACGTTAGAAGCAAATAGAGCCCATTACAATTACTGAAACTGTCTACACTGGATCTGAGCGCCGTTTTAAAAGCAAATAGAGCCCATTACAATTACTGACACTGTCTACACTGGATCTGAGCACCACGTTAAAAGCAGATAGACCCCATTATAATTACTGATGCTGTCTACACTGGATGTGAGCGCTGCGTTAAAAGCAAATAGAGCCCATTACAATTATTGAAGCTGTCTACACTGTATCCAGTATACAGATGTGTGTTCAGTTTCTGGCACAAGAGTGAAAGAACATTCGCTTTGATATGTCCAGTTTAAACAGCTGTTTGAATCTCTGTACAGACTGTAAGATTTGTAAAGATCCATGCATCAGAAAACAAGTGAATCGTTTATTTATAATGGCATTTAGCATCGGAGGATTATACGTTTGTTCGTTTGTTTGTTGTATATATATATATTTTTTAATCCATGTCATGACTTCTTTAATGTCTATGCAGATTTAACATTTGTCAGTGTCATTACTGATTGTCAGTGTCAGTCAGTGTCAAACATTAAAGGAATCTTACAGACGGTGTATATACAAATGTATAATGCCCTATTAGTCCACTACACTGCGATGTATTTTCAGTATCTCGCACCATGAGCACCAAGTTTTTAAGAAACAGTCAAGTCAGGTCTCGAGACCCCTGAGATCTGTTCCAGTCTGTCAAGTTACATCCAGCGGCCATTATTAATTCATTTGGAATTGTATCATTTCATACAGTATTTACACATTTCACAACATTATGTTCGCCTTAGTATAGCATTTAACAGTGCGCACATTATGTAAATGTAAAATATGTCGTTTAGTCTCTTGTCATTTCGTTTCCCAGTTAAAGTTTCATCTACTCACAGCTGCCAGACTCACATTGCTATTCATTTACAAAACAAGTGAGGCAGAAGCAGAGATAACTTTCTGGATATAAGAGTAAACATTAATATCTCAGTTCCACCGTATGCACTATCTCTCTCTTTGTCCCGCTGATGTAATCCTCTCGTTCAGTCCTGACGTCTACTCTACTCCAGCCAATAGCATCTTCCCTGCACCATGACATGGGTAAACACCAGCCACGCACTAGTGAGGTTTCTCTTCATGAAACATTCAGGCCTAGCACACATTTTAATCTTTTATATCCTCGACCATAGCAACAGTGTGAAATGATCTGTGAGCACGGTGTGACAGACAGCAAGCAGTCTCACATACACATCCACAAACAAACACATGCATGATAAGGAAGACACATCTCACATGCCTGAACAGCATTTACAGTGGCACTAGTAAATGAGCAGGGAAAGAGCAGTGGTGTGAGTTCGTCACAGACGGTGTGTCTTCAGTTGCACTGGTGCAATGATGACAGAGCAATTCTGTGCCAGGGAACAGACCGCACTGCTCCACTGCCGGGACACACTGTCTCTCTTATCCAAGTCTTGTCTCTTAAGTACAGTTTACTACCTGGTGGAATGAATTTTCTTCTTTTTTTGTTAGTTGTGCCAATAGTTATACCCTAATAAATAAATTGTGAGATATTTTGTAAGATCAAAAATAGTATTGTTCATGTACAATTATTTGTAATATATTATATACAGTGTTGGGGTAACATATTAGTTATCCTTGATTCTGATAGGTCAATAGCTGTGCTTTATTCATAATAAAAAACGGCTATGACCGATTCACCCAACGGTTCTATGTATTCACTGCGCAACACTGCATTTCCTATGTTGTTTTTATTTGAGCTTTCATGCATATTACACATTGGAACGTTGTTGCTTCACGGTCAGGGACTATTTTTTTTCTAGTGGAAGGAAGCCTTCTAGTGGTTTTAATTCATGAAAGTTGCACTAAATAATTTTTTTTTACCTTAATATTTTTATTGTGTTGTAACCGTTTTATAAAAGCAATAAGGTACTCGAGGCAAGAGCTGTATCGTGAATAAGTAACGGCTTTGCGTCGTGCCTAAAAACGTCCTTCAGCCGTTACTTATTCACGATACAGCATAGCCTCTCATTCCTTATCGCTCATGTAAGATGAGTCACATTATCAGACTCCTTTTTTCAAGTATTAGTAAAGAAACACCTTACTTTTAAATTGAAATCAAAAGTTACTTTCTCAGATAAGACTTTGTTTTCCCACTTATTGACTGATAGCTCTCCTGTCCCCATGTTGAGAGATTTCAGGAGCGAGTGCAGAGGTGTCGTGTGTGAACATTTACTCATCTCACATGCACAAACACAGATTCAGTATTCCTTAGAAAGGATAAAACAGTAAAGTGCAAACTAACACACTTAGTGTATTTAATCTCACTTTATTAATCCATTTTAAGAGGCGTCGTGTGTGATATTGTCAAAGGTCAGCAGCACAAGACATTGCAATTTCTCTCTAATATGATATTCAGTGTCATACCTCCCTGTATTTGTAATTTATAAAATCATAATTTAAAATGACCAGAATTTGCAACAATAATTCAGTGCATCAAAAAAGGTTACTTTGTAATTAAAACACATGTATATAATCAACAAAGCCCAAAGGGGTACACGACTTATTGATTTCAAATATTCAATGAAATGTTATCTATTTATGGTTCATGTGATTGCCCCACTTGCTATACAGATTCCAGCGAACAAACCTGAAATTCAATCTTTTTCTAACTGGCATTTATGAACAAGCTTCACAGCATTTTATTCAAGCTTAGTATACGATATCACTTAAGACTGTATGGTTAGTTTCAATCCAGACACTGACTCCTTCCTCGTTGGTGACAATAAGGAAAGTTTGTTTAGAAGAACTAAACTCATGCTGAAAAAGAGCTATTATACAAAGTGCTCATGACGAATGTAAAAGCTCATGAAGAAAGTAAAAGTTGTACAGAGAGAGAATCACTAAAGGAGCACATTAACCAATACAAAAAAGACAGTTTATGGTCTGCTCTGAGAGCCAGCCAATGAAATGAGTCGAGCTTCCCCAAAAGAACAAGCCAACCAATGAAATCACCAGCATTAAATTACAAGGATTTCAGGGCACAGTAACCTGGACAAATTCTTTTGGAAGAGACAAACAAGAGAAATAAACTGAAAAGGACACCAAGATGAAGATACTTTATATGGCTACCTTAATATAGCACAAACAGTTACGTAAAATCTCAGAGTTGTGTGACAGAAGCATCAGCATGGCGTGGGAAAGAGAGAATGAGGTCAGGTAAAGGGGGACAGAGAGCTTGAGGTCTTTGTACAACGTCACTCACATCCACATTACTGGCAGGTTTCCATTACAAGCCACTGGTGAGAAAGGTCAGTGTGAGAACAACGAGATTCCATCTATTAATTTGCAGTGTAAGAGCATTTGTCTATTGTTACAGTGTGTGCAAAGGGTCATTTACACTATGAGCAAACACATTTGACCATGTTGTTTGGGAGTCACCTTAGCAACTGTGAAGAACCCTGAGACCATTCGAGCCCTCAGCCTCTTACTGATGAATTCCTTTTCCTTCTGTTTGCAAATTTACATACTAAACAATATCTACTAAAACACAGGAATGCTCTACATATTGATAATAAAACTTGCTTTTAACACAAGCCAAAAAAAAAAAATCGCTAAAACTCTAAGTGAGCTCAGTCATCACAACATTATTAAGTATTGAAAATGGATATTCATTGTAAGATTTGATGGAAAAAAAATATAAAAAAATTAAAAAATAAATAATAATATATATATAGAGAGAGAGAGAGTCCAAAAGAGACAACTTTTCTTTTTTTTGTTACATTATCAGCATAAAAAAGTGAAATGAAAATATAAAGTCGAAACTTCCTTTTAGCAATTAATCGCGATTAATTGCATCCAAAATAAAAGTTTGTATTTACATAATATATGTGGGTGCACTGTGTATAATTTTTTTAATAATAAAAAAAATGTGAAAAAATATTTCAAATAATATTGAATATTTGAAAAAAATATTATTTATATATAAAATATTTAAATTTATATATAATACAAATTATATATACATCTAAAAACAGTATACATTAAAATATTTCTTAATTATATACAAGCATGTGTGTGTATTTATATATATAAAATAATTATACACAGTGCACCCACATATATTATGTAAATACAAACTTTTATTTTGAATGCGATTAATCGCGATTAATCGTTTGACAGCCCTACGAAATCTGACCTTTAAAGGAGTAATTAATCACAGTCCCAAATAGAGCTGATTCTTAAATATATAATTGTTTTCATCATCATTTTAAATCAAAACTTTAATGTTTACATTATATTTCCCAAATTCCCCCTAAAAAGTTTTTAAAAATAAATAAATTAAATTTAAAAAATCAGTGAAGAAGGCCGTATGGAAAACCGGTAATATTTCGACTTAGAATCTAATATAGAGCGTCTAAAATACACATGAGCGCATTCTCAATAACTAGCTTTTCAAGCTCCACTTCATCCCTGACATTAGTCGGGTTCAAATCAGACATCTTCACTTTGAGGATTATCAACTCAGCTGTTTTCTTTAAGTAGCAACATAATTATAAGTAGACATCTTTCATTACCCAACACAAGGGTTTCGCTGCTGGGGCTGATAGGCAGAAAGTCAAGATGAGGAAGACACATCCCACTTTCAGCCTGAGCTGTTCAAAATAAAGCTCCTTAAAGGGCCAGGGATTATTATGAGTGAGATTTCTTAACTCCAGTCCTCTTCAACCTCCCACATGCACGGCTATATATGCTGCATGCACACACACGCTATATAGCCATGGCAGCCTTGAATCAGTAAACCAGGCGACACACACTCACTCACACAAGCTGTTTTTTCAAACCAACAAGAGATTACAGAGCCATTAATTTCATTCATCATCCTCTCATAAAATGATTTCCGACATGGAGGAGGAGGCCAAAGAGAGCAGAACCAGCGGTGGTAAATCAGGGCTCAAACCCATTTTAGAAACACGATCACAATCATCAGAAGCAGTTGCTGCTTGAAAGCACAACAATATGCCATGAATTGCAGATAAAGTGGTAAAATTGGTGGATTTACACAGCTTTGTGTAGCAGAATCATTTTAGACCAAAGAGATTTCACTATGGGCAGAGCTACCAAATGTAACACCACAGCAAATTAAAATAAAATAATAATAATTAAAACAATTCTAGAAAAACTGCAAGTTCGGGCTGGGTGATGTGATGGTATTGGTATTTGTCCTATTGTTTGTAATTTGCTTTTTTCGTATTTTTCATAACAGAATGAGCTCAAATAACACAAAATAGCTACATTGTGATATTTGTTGTTAATCGTGAAATTAAACTTTCTCATATCGTGAAATAAGAATTTGGTCATATTGCCACCCCTTGACAGCCAGTGATCAGAATACATTTTTGTAATCCAAGGGACATTGGATTTATTATTTTATTTTATTTATTATAATTTTTATTATAATTTTATTTTATTTATTTTATTTATTATTATAATTTTATTTATTATTTTATTTATTTTATTATTTATTAAACTATTATAATATATGTTCTATTATTATATTGCAGTTATATTGAATTGATTGAATTTAATTGAATATACTTTATTGTCTCATTTCTGGAAAATTGACTCTGACTTCCATAGCGCGGCCATAACATTCTCATGTAAAATGCGTCATCAACATATATATATATATATATATATATATATATATATATACACATATATATATATATATATATACATATATATATATATATATATTTTTTTTTTTAAGTATATACTGCATATATATATATATATATATATATATATATATATATATATATATATATATATATAAATCTTTTTAATTGTGCTTGAGTGATCCGAGAGGAAAGTACTTGCTGTTTGCACGGTAAACACAATCATGTATTACACTGTGGGATCATTCACCTAGAAATAACATCATGTTCTTCCTCAAATGGCTGACATAAAATTCTTTTCTCCTCTCAAACGCAAGACTGCACCTCGAAAGCATTTCCTCAACACATTTATGGTTAGAAAGAGCAATATGGCAATGGGTTTCAGAGATGCATCTTCAGCATGGTTGAGTGCACTTCCAATTAGTGCTAATAGAGTTCCAGGGTACCAGAACACAAGAAGTGATAAGTAGAGATGCCCACATATCCTCACAGGAATATGAAGCCAGAAAGTCAAGGAACCCAAGGAAAGCACATAACCTTCATGGCAAACCATAAAAGCACAAATACTCCATTATTTGTGTTTGTGTTTAGAGGACAAGCTAATTTGTGTTCCTCTTTCTCTCCGATTCCCTCTCAAACCACTCGCACAAACACACTCTCGTCATGTTCTCACTGTTAACTGCAGCCTAGCTGCGGTTGTGTGTGTGCTTTTTCACTGTGACCTGTAGATGTGAGAAGCTTGTAAATTGCCTGCAATCACTGAGAACAACAGCGAGGGACGCGAAGAGCTGCCGCCTCAGTGAAATTCAAATAGCTTCTGCAAGGGCATCTTATGATGAGCTCACTCTCTTCCCTCAAATATAGAGAGACAATACATAATTCATGCCAGCCAAACATCTAGGGTCCTGCTGCTAGTCATGGCAAACTTTTTTAGGCGAAAGAAAGTCTTTCATTTATTTTTGATTTATTTACGAATGAAAACAAAGCTGTGAGGGATAGACGCACAGTCCTTCATATTCGGCTAATTTGCACAATAAGTTGTCCAGATGTTTTTTGTGGATCCTTTTTTCTGTTGGATATTTTTAAATCAGATATTTTCAGTTTTGGCACAGCTGAACCTACAGAATAAAAAAAAGTAAGTCAAAAAATGTGGAAATGACGCCTATGAAAGCTTTTTTTACTGTATATGGTTAGTCAAAAAAAAGTTTAAACTGGTTCTTATAAAGATTATAAATTGATTTCTTTTTGGATTTTTCAAGATTTACCCAAATTATTTTGATTTATTTATTTTCTATGCAGATGTCATAGAGGACACGTTTACACGACAAAGATGTAATGAAAACTGAAACGTTTTTCCTTCGCATTTTCGCGCACAGATGAAATCCCGAAAAATGACCAAAAATAAATGCTTTTTTGTCGAAAATGTATTATTCTGCCAGGCCAGTAGTTGGCGATGTCACTTTGTAAAGAAACACTACATGCCTATAGACGTTTACAGTCTGTAGTTTTTCCATTTTTGTAGTTTACACGAAGATGATAAAGATATAGTTTTCAAAAACTTGCACTTTGAAACTTTTCTTCAAATATTTTATGTTTTTATTCAGAAAATGTAGTTTTCTTCATATAGCAATAATGTATTTGTTGCAAAAAAAAACCTAAAAGTCCATTTTTTTCCCACTATTGTGCAACCCTACATGGATTATAGTGCAACAATCATATGGATTATGGTTATTGTATATTTATGATGCTTTATTGTTATATTATGCATTCATTGCAAATCTGGCACCCCCTGGTCATCGTAAACTTTCACTGTATGGAATCATCATCATCCTGCAAGGTTGAGAAAATGAAATGTTTTTGTAATGACATGAATATTTCTCTCTGTAAACGTAGCCCGAGTTAAAGCAAATGCGTAACATAAATAAACCCGGTAAATCGAGTCTGTATAGTCAGCATTTCTGAGCATCAAATTAGCTGCAATATGCTACACTTAACACATTTAATTTCCCCACATCACACCTTCAGTTTCACCATCGTTCCAGCATGGAAACATGGGTAGCATATTTTGAAAAGCACATTAGCGGGATCAAGTGAACCAATCTTCCACGAGCTGCTGCGAAATATGAAGAGTGTGTTTGCTGATTGTCAAAAGAAACACACAAGCTAGGCCAATTCACAAGCAGGTCTGAGGACACCAGGGAGCTTTAAAGGAAACGATGAAAGCACTTCCTGGAGGGACTGAATCTCGGCATAGTGGGAACAAGATATTTGGGGTAAAGAGGGAGGGAGAGAATAAAAGGCTGACCTAGATCCGCCTTTCACTCGCTCCTTCCCCCGGAGTAGGTGTCCTGGACCCCGAGGCCGAGCTGGCAGGCCTGCAGCGAGTACAGAGGGAGCAGCGGAGGGCAGAAAGGACGATAAACAATGACTGTGCACTCTCAACCCCTGTGCTGTATTCCCCTGGACACTTCCTTGCAGAGGAAGAAAAGCTGGCAGCTGGTATGCTATGTCACAGTCTCTCGTCCCATTACGTCAACACAGCACTGCTGCACACGGCACACACACACACACCTGCTGCTGACTGCTCACCTCCCTGCCTGGCACGCACTACACACACGGCCCACTGATACAATCAGATTCAACACACCAGATTCAAAATACCAGAGAAAAACTTGTATGATTTACTTTAAAGGAGTGCTGATGACTGACACTGACAACATAATAGTGACAATATATTCACAATACAATCCAATGTTTACATCAAATATTTGAGAACAAACAATGTGCACTTTTAGCATGGAAGATTATTGTTAGTTGTTAAAATGGCTAACTGGGAAATGGTTATTGGTAACAATATATTTATATAATATAAGGTTTCATTTGTTTACATTAGATAACTACAATACTATACTGGTTAACATGAACAATGAAAAACGCTTCTAAAGCTTTTATTAATCACATTATTAAAGGGATAGTTCACTTTGAAATTAATTTTTGATATGTTTTAGCTAGGGATGGGCATTTTTCTAAAATATTGCATTCGAATATTCGGGCTCATAAAAATCTGATATTCGTTTATTTAAATTATGTTTAACGAAAAAGACGTTATTTTATATATAGTTTTTTTTTACGTTTTTGTCACCATTTCTGGACAAGCTTACAATTAGGCAATACACAACCTGCTTACAATAGTAATTAAAGTTTTCTTTTAGTTAAAAACATTAAACAGTAGGCCTATGAGTAAACAATATATATATATATATATATATATATATATATATATATATATATATATATATATATATATATATATATATATATATACATATAAAAGCATTATTAAAAGCATGCTCAAGCAGCGCGAGCGGAATAAAACCCTAATAAGGCAGATTGCGTCAGATATCGTACAGAACGTACACCTATACACACGAGTCAGCAAATGACTGATTATCGTGTTTATACTGTTTCACGTTTATGTTGAGAAAAACAATAATATCTAACGTTACATGCAGGGGCGTCGCGAGCACTTTATGCTCGAGTAAGAAAAGACGCCGCGCTGACAGACATTTCAGAGACACAAAGAGAACGGTGTTTCTAACAGCACTTTGCATTTTCTGTTCTTAAACCGGTCTCCCCCAACGAAACTTAAAATAAGTGTGTCTCAAAATCATTTTGCTATTAGATAAGTTAACATCTTTGATCAGGCGGGGTCCAGCTGCGCTTACCTGCAGTCATGATGCAGTGATGAACAGCTGTCTTTCCTCACTCGACTGTTTGGATTTCATGTGATTTCTCATGGTGATGATATCATAACTCAGATTAATTAATTAATTTGATCAAAAGTAAGTCCGTTTAGTAAGATCCTTTTCAAGTAACGTTAATTCCAAACTTCGCGAGGCAGACGACAACATTATGTGATCAAATACAGACAACTTGTTAACACACTCCACAGCGCCATCCAGTGCATTTAATTGTAACTGCGAGTTAGTTCTTTAGGATTTATCATGGACTCACTGCATTACCGGCAGCAAAGCAACGTATTCAAAATTCGAATAGTATTTTATTTTTCGAATAATAATTACATATTCAAAAATTCGAATATTCGTGCACATCCCTAGTTTTAGCTTACCTCAAGGACATCCAAGATGTAGGTGTCTTTGTTTCCACAGTATTTTCAATTTTTATTTTTATGTCAAACCAGTCTTGTCTGTCAGTCATATAATGGTGGTCTATGGTCACCACCTCAAAGAGCATGCACAGAGAAGTCCAAATCAAACATGATTTAATAACTAGTAAATGTAAGTACACATTGATAGCCTAAGACACGAAATGAGCGGTTATCAATGTGCATCAATAAAACGTGGATCACATGCAACGAGCACAGACAGAAGCGTCCTCGCCCTTAGAGTACTTGGACATGGCTGTGGTTACAAGAGGTAAAAACTATATAAATACTGTTTGTTTTCTCACACAAACTGCTCGTTTCGTCTTAGGCCATCAATGTATACTTACATTTACGAGTCATTAAATCATGTTTAATTTGGCCTTCTCTGTGCATGCTCTTTGAGGTGGATCCCATAAACCTCCATTATATGACTAACAGACAAGAAACGGTTTGACCTAAAAATAACAAAGACACCTACATCTTGGATGCCCTTAAGGTAAGCTGAAATATATCAACAATTAATTTCAAAGTGAACTATCCCTTTAAAATCAAAAGTCGTCTCTGGTATTATTATTATTAAATGGACCTGAGCTGACGAAAATCTGACCAGTTGGATGATGAACAGTTGCATTTTTATTAGCTAACGTTAATAAAGCTTAATAAATATTGTAACAAATGTATTGCATATTGTTAATCAATGTTAGTTAATGCATTATTACCTAATTGTAAAGTGTTACTAAATTACAATTAAAATAAACATTACTGTGAAAATGTTTACAGAAAAAAACTGAGTGGTTTAATGGTTTAACATTGCATTACATGTCATTTTTCAGTCAAAAGTATGGTTTATGCAAGTAAAAACTATGAATTATTATATAATTAAACTGAAAAACAGTAAAACATTACCTGAAGTCTGTTTTTTGTTTTTTTACCATGACTGTATTGTAATGTTTATTGCATAATTTGTGTTATGTCTTTGTGTGTATGTTTGTGTCTGTATGTGAGAACTGGCCATGTTTTATGTCTGTGTATATGAATTCTGATTCATTATGTAGCTTTCTGTTTTACACCTGTATGGTGGTCATCAGTATATTTTGAGTTAAAAAGCAGCTTTTGGAAGTATATTTGATATATTATTGGTACATTACATCACTTAATGAAATGTATATTATAATTGTCACTGTGAATTTACGGCAATGACAGGTGGTGCTTTTTTATCAAAATTATAACAGTTTTTTTATTAATTAATCTGCACCACAAAAGTATAATAATGGCTTTAATGGAATGATTTATGCTCTTTTGTGCTGTATTTAAAAGACAAGATACAATCACCCACATTTACAGTATTACATAGGATGTCAGATATTTCAGCGATCCAAGAAAATGTCTAAAGACACGTTTAAGTGCCATCAGAACAGAGAAATTAATGCATTTGAAATTTCTTTCCATTTAACATTTTCAAAACTTTTTTCGCTTGTACTATAAACCCATCCCAACAGGCCTTTAAATATCAACAGGTCAACACAATGATGGATTGTGGCAATAATAGAGGCAGTTTAAAGTCTTCTCTCTTTTTTCCTTCTTCTAATCCTCTCTAACACGCAATCATTGTCTTGATGTGTGTAAATCGTATGAAAGCCCTGAGGGAGTGTGTGTGTCATCTAGGAGCCACAGTCCTCTCAGACTTCTGAAGGCTGAGAAATAGGATGCTCTCAGATTGACTGTAATAGAAAGCGATCTCTCGGCTCTCGTTTCATTTCGAGCTACACATGAAACAAAGGCTTCCTCAAAGAAAGACAAGCAGCTCCATGCAAGAAATAAATGTGTGTCTTGAGTCTCCTATTAAAATAAATCACATCCGTCTCGGTTAATTATCTCTTATTAAACAACTTTTTATTATTATCATTATTGTTGTTGTTCCTCAGTTTGAGATCACAACAGTTCATTAAAAAAAGCCTGGAAACACATGGAAAGATTTAACCACAGTCAGAACTGTGGAAACCAATTATAATAATTCAAGATTCGAACCGCTGAAAAACTTCAATCGTTCAATTACTAATATGAATATTGTGTAGGATTTTATATTAAAACTGCTGTTATATGTTGTATATATATATATATATATATATATATATATATATATACATATATATATATATATATATAAATACACATACACTGTAAAAATTAATCCGACTGAATATGTTAAAGCTAATCACTAAAATTGAGGCAACAGATTACAATCAATATTATTATTTGAAGTTACCAAATTAGAAATGAGTAATAAATAACCAAATGAATTACTTAAAAATTTACCATTTATAATTAGTTAAATTTACACATTTTTCTAAACAAAAATATCGGAATAACAGACTGACGTCAAAGATGAATTAAGATCTCTTTTTGTATTGCCATCATTGATGACAACTGATGTTAACAAGCAGAATCACTGAAGGAGAAAAACATAATTTTAAGTCACCATTATGGTAATCAGTGCGTGTTTTAATTGGGCTTTTGACCCTTAAATCATTAACTTTAGATGTTGTTTGGCTGTTATACGTGAATTATAACCACCAGATGAACAAATAGAAAAGGTGAAATTGATGGTGTTGGTTATGTTTTAACATAATCATTAATTCACACTCATTAGACCTGAATCACTGAATTTGTGTTTCCGATATTTTAAAAACTAATGTGTTTTTCCGATATTTTTGTTTTTAAAAAATGTGTAAATTCTACTTATTTTAAATGGTTAACTTATAAGTAATTAATTTGGTTAATTGTTACTCAATTCTAATTTGTTAAATTTAATTAATAATATTGATTGTAATCTGTTGCCTCAATTTTATTGATTAGATTTAACATATTCAGTCGTATTAATTTTTTAACATATTCAGTCGTATTAATGTATATATATATATATATATATATATATATATACACATATATATACATATATATATATATACATATGTATATATACATATATATATATATGTATATATACATATATATATATATATGTATATATACATATACATATATATATATATATATATATATATATATATATATATATATATATGTATATATACATATATATATATATATATATGTATATATATATATACATATACATATATATATATATATATATATATATATATATATATATATATATATATATATATATATATATATATATATATATATATATATATATATATATATATATATATATATATATATATATATATATATATATATGTATATATATATATATATATATATATATATATATATATATATAGTATGTATATATATATATATATATATATATATATATATATATATATATATATATATATATATATATAGTATCTCTGAGTTCTTGTGGTTTGTCGAAAACATTTTTGGAGGGTTCCACTAAAACAAATAAAAAGTCATCATCTCTGTTGCATTAACTTAATCTATAGTTTTATGCATTCTTTTACTTTGTATACAGTTAATAGGGTAACACTTTACAATAAGGTTAATTTATTAAACATTAGTTCATGCATTAACTAACATGAACTAACCATTTGTTACTGTATTTGTTATTCTTTGTTAACGCTAATTAATACAAATCTAGCTGTTCATTGTTGTTCATGTTAGTTCACAGTGCATTAACTAATGTTAACAAGATTTTAATAAAGTATTAGTAAATGTTAAAATTAACATTACCAAAGATTAACAAATGCTGAAGAAGTATTGTTCATTCTTTGTTAATGTTAACTAATGTAGTAACTAATGAACCTTATTGTAAAGTGTTACCGTTAATAGCATAATCAGTTTGTACTATACAGTAGTACAAAATCAAAATACAAAAGCTAAATCTTTAATGTTTGATATTACACATCATTTTATAAAATAAATAAATAAATATTCCTACCAAAATAGGCGAAACACCAAATCAAAATGTCCATTGAAACTTTGAATAATTAGTAATTCCCTTCAGAATTACTTCAGCAGGGTAATAAAACAGACATTCTCTCAAAATATTATCTAAAAACACCTTTACAAGGACAAGTTTCATAAAAGGTTCATAAAAGAAAAATGAAATGGGAAAACTACTATTAGCGTTGCATGGATCATTGAGAAAAATCTACTAGCTACAATTGAGTGAAATAGTTAAGTTTGGTTGTTTCCGTATCCCCAGTGTTTGTGATGTAACCCTCTGTTCATCCCGGAGTAACAGACCTCTCATAATCTGCGGATTTCACAGACTCCTGTCCAGCCAGTGCTTAGCAGCCAGCCATCCGCACTGCTTTACTAAACTGCTTGATTTACAAGCGCCCAAGGGGCAGTTTTGGAGTCCAAAGCATACATTATTAATGGATGTGTAGTGTTGACATCATGCCAGAATCCATACAACACTTTCCTGCTTATGGAGCAATTCCAATACTATGATAATAAACTGTAAAGGGGACACATGAATTTCATAAATAGATCGTCTGAAATCGGTCCTGACGATTTACTACAGCCTTACTAAGTCTCAGATATAGGCAACTCAGTCCAGTGTGATCCTGATGTACAATACATGCAGAATTTGCTCTCATTGTATCTTTCTTCCAGAAGCGGTCATTCAGTAGAACATCTTTTGTGCTCCACATGGAAAAAAAAGACTTTGTAAATAATAGTAGACTTTGGTGTCACTTTATATGGAAGAGTTAGTTCACCAATTATCCAATCAGGTCAGAGTACACTCTTCGGCCAGAACTATAAAAAGTTATAAATACGGGTATTTTCTTGCAAACTGCATTACTTTGCTTCAGAAGGCCTTTATACTCCCTTTGGATTACTTTTATGATGGATGGACGCACTTTTTGGGGGCTTTAAAAAAAAGGTACCATTCACTCCCATTATAAAGCTTGGAAACCAGATATGTTTTTAACATATTGTGCTCGGCTGAAAGAAGAAAGTCATATTATCCACCTACTGTAGGATGGCTTGAGGGCGAGTAAATCATGGGATAGTTTTCAATTTTGGGGCGAACCATCCATTTAAAGGAGTAGTTCACTTTTAAAAAAAACTTTGCTGATAATTTACTCACCCCCATGTCATCCGAGATGTCCATGTCTTTCTTTCTTCAGTTGAAAGGAAATTAAGGTTTTTGATGAAAACATTCCAGCATTTTTCTCCATATAATGCACTTCAGTGGGAACCAAACGGTTCAAGGTCCAAAAGACAGTTTCAGTGCAAACTACAAAATGTTCAAAGGGCTTTAAACGATTCCAGACTATGAATAAGGGTCTAATCAAGCGAAACGATTGCTCATTAAAAAATAAATAAATAAAGTTTAAGTTTTATAAGCTCAAATGCTAGCCTTGGTCTGTTCTGGACGCACATTTGTGACTCTCCTGTTCGAACTCGTTCATCAAAATGAACAAATCTTTTTCAAATCGTTGAATGAACCAAATGACTCGGAAAAAGATTTGTTCATTTTAAAGAACGAGTTCAAACAGGAGTCACAAACGTGCGTCACAGAACAGAGCAAGGCGAGCATTTGAGCTTATAAAACTGAAACTTTTTTATTTTTTATTAAATCAGACCCTTATTCATCATAAGTAAATTATCAGCAAGTTACTCTCTTTAACTACTAAATATTGACATTGTTTGATAAAATGCAGTTATTGTGCATTGAAAAATGCCTGAATGTAATTACAGCTGTAATTACATCTATAATTTCACTGTTGAATAAACCCTTAAACCTAACCATCCCACAAAACCTGTCCCTGAACGTACCCGTATCTCACCTCAATGGCAGCAAAAGTGTTTAGCAATTTGTACACAATAAGTACTGAATACAAAGTAAACAAAGAATGTTTTTTCTCAGTGAAGACATCTAATATAAATGTACACTTCTCCTATACACCAAAACATCCCTCAGGACGTTCCCAAACCATCTTGAACCTATAACTACCCTTACAGCGCTAATAGAAAAGATACGCGTTTAAAACACACAAAGCTGTTTAAATGAACAGACCAGATTCCAGTATAGCAGCAGCAGCTCTTCAGTGTGTTGTGTCCTGATTTATGGGAATGCATCACATCATCAACAATAGTCATGATGAGAGCAAAACAAGCCAGAAAACAATCTGTTGTAAGACTTTTACGTTTCAAACGAGCATTGCACCACTTAAAAGTAACCAGCCGGGTTTAGGGGGGATGCTGCTGGCACCTGCTATTAAACCTCACTGCGCACGCTTCTCCCAGCCTGCAACAAAAGGTCTGTTGATCACTGTTTTTCGGCAGCAGCACCTGTACTGATGAGACTGACCTGAATGGTGCAGGTATACTCCGTATCATCCAGCAGTCTGACCGTACACATGTATTCTCGCTCCAGGTTTCTGACGCTGCCACTCATCAGCCGACTCAACATCATCTTCTCACCGCACGATCGCTGCTCTGCGTCCGGGACCAGAACAAAAAAAAAAAAGCTCAAGCAATGTCACATCGACCAAACTCTCCGGTCGCCCAGGTAAAACGTGCTAACCGAAGCCGACAGCATCTTTCTCCGATGACATGAACCCTTTTGTGTTTTATTGTAGGTTATTGCGAACAGGTTCCTCCAACACACACACATCCAGGTCCAGATGAAGTCTGTGGTTACGAGCAGACAGTAGCAGAAAGCCCGTGTGTTGACCATTCACCGCTTGATATTTGAGGAAGGGGGCGGGACCAGAGAAGCTGATTGACACTCCTTCTAGCCAATGGTTACGCTCTTAAAATAAGGACTCGTTTGAAATGGACAATGAGAGATTCGGGTGGTGCTGCGTATTTGGAGGTCATTGTTGTCCAATAACACGCTGGACAAAGGTAGTAGCAGTGTTGTGCCAGTTCATACTTATAAGAACTAGCTCGAAGTTCAGTTCACACAGATGATAATGGTAACACTTTACAATAAGGTTCATTTATTAAACATTAGTTCACGCATTAACTAACATGAACTAACCATTTGTTACTGTATTTGTTATTCTTTGCTAACGTTAGTTAATACAAATCTAGCTGTTCATTGTTTGTTCATGTTAGTTCACAGTGCATTAACTAATGTTAACAAGATTTTAATAAAGTATTAGTAAATGTTGAAATTAACATTACCAAAGATTAACAAATGCTGAAGAAGTATTGTTCATTCTTTGTTAATGTTAACTAATATAGTAACTAATGAACCTTATTGTAAAGTGTTACCGTGATAATGAACTAGTTCATGTTCATAGTTCTTTATTTTTCTAAAGGAACTAAGTTCACATATCTAAAAATGAACTAGTTCACGTTCATTGTTAAATGCGTTAAGATAGGCCTTTATCTAACTCAATCGAACCTCTTTACCATCCATTACCAGCTGCAAATCACTGCCACTTCAAAATCCTCCTGCCAGCCATCCCCCTGACTGTCACCACAGTTCTCTTCAGCTTTTTAGTGTCCTCCAGTTAAGTCCGACGGACGGACTTACGCCCGTCCTCCGACCATCACATAAACATTTTTTTTTTAAATCACATTCAGTAACAAAACCTAGTGATGAAAGCGGCGCCTTTTGCGCTGCCATGGTCCCCAGTGAATAGAGCCCCAGCGCACAAGCCGACACGAAAGTGCCACTCCTCCACATGGCATGGCAGCGTATTTGTTTTCACTTCATAATTTTGAATCTTCCATGTCATAATTTTGACTTTTTATATCATCATTTTCTGTCTTTCTTTCTTGTAATTAATTTGCTTCATTCTTACAGAGTTGTGCACTGTTTGTTTTTTGAGGGATTGTATGTGATTTTGCATTTTGCCCTTTGATTTTGCCTTATTGTTATTGTGTTTTCTTGCATTAATGAAAAAAGAAACAAGCTTTTTTTTTAACCAAAAAGCAACAAACACCTTTTCTCAGAAACTTAATTTAACTCAGGTTAGACAGAACTCAAAACAATAAAAATAAAGTTATGTCTACAAGAGCCATTAAATTGAGACCCAGGCAAAGCAGCAGTGCAGTCAGGAACCCTTGGACATTGTCACACCTGCCAAAGATAAAAAAAAAAAACCATGTGTAAATTTGAAATTACCCACCCATATCTGAATTTCGTGAGGCGCATTCGCACGGGATAAGCGAAGCCTGTGATTTTACTCGAATTTACTGACTTATCTCCCGGATATGAGGTCATTGGGCTATAGCTTTGAAATGTCTTGTCTTTATTATGTCTAGCTGTATATAATAAACAGAAGAATTGTCCTTACCATATCCTGCTAAACATGTCATTCATCTCCATCTAATCGTTCTTTTTGTTTTTGCTCTTCTGATGGTATAGCTTTCTCTTTCTGCAAATTGTATAGTTGTACTAGCGATATGACCCCGCACCCAAAATACTATCAAAACACTCCAACTCAGCCTCTATTCTCCGCGAAAGATGGATAAAAAGGCGCAGATGAAACAAAAACCTTGAAAAAAATTATATACGATCCGGCCAAATCACAGAGATGTCGATTCGCACGGGACTAATATTATCACAGGACCTCGGTGTTCGGCGAAATATAGTAGGTAATTTGCGGGGGAATTTTTACCTTACAAATTACAGACATGGCCGATTCGCACGGGATTAAGATCACAGACAAACTCCGCAATTATTACAAATTACTACAGGTCACCAGATAATACTAATCCCATGCGAATAGGGCAAACTAATTTAACTTAAAATCATACATACCACAGGAGGTTTGCAGCACTGTTCTACACACCGTCACTCGCCTTATGGGAATGCAGCCACTTACGAGACAACACACTGAAAACATACAAGCAATTCAGTCTCCCGTTAACCAAGAAAACTCTTTAAAATACGGAAACTTACCTGGCAGCTATCGCAAGGGCCAGTGCACACCAGAGAGAAAACCAGAGGATGTCTCTGCCAGCCACAAATATAATGTATACATCTCAAACAAGTTCGAGATTCAAACCCAACACTACTAACGTTACACTTATCTTTACTCACAACCAGTTTACAATGGACAGGGCCCATTGTGACGCATACCTGGCAAACAAACCACTCACCCCAAACTGGGCACTGATAGGCTGTTGGCATGACATGAACCAATCACAGCAAGGGCTAAACATCTCGCTGCTACATAGGCTCACAGGTTAGCATGCCACCAACCAATAACAGCAAGGGATAAACATACCCTGCTACAAATATTATAAGTTAAAACACTTTCAATCATTGATCTATAAACAAATTCCTTTTTGAACAAACAATGAAGTGAGTCTTTGAACTTCTGTCAATTCGTTTTTCGTTTATAAACCAAAAACGGAAGTCACGTGGTCTATTCCTTTTTTGAAAGCGAATGCAACCGGAAACACTTTCAAAATAAAAGTAACTATAGTTAGCCAGGTGATTGTAGACTAAAACTAAACTAATATAACTTTTTTTTAGTACAACTAAAGTAGCACTTGGTGTACAAAAAACACTGAAATAAAAATTAAAACTAATAAAATAATAACTCTGGCTGTTTGGAAGAATTAAACATTTGTAAGACCATTGGTGAATACAGTCAGAGCCTGTCTGAACGCAGAGCCTTAGCACTTTCTATTAGACCCATTGTGTATCATCTTGGTTGCAGTTCCATTAGAATTCCACTGGAGGTGATCGCGGGCGAGAGCAGAATGAATGGGAGTCTATGGGGCTAAACGGCTAAATGTGTCTCTTTCACCTGCTTGTCTTTAAATGAACATATATTTTATTGATGATTGTGCAAGTTCAATATAGATTCTAGTTCAAAAGTCGAATGAACGAGTGCTTATGTCCTTTTGATTTCTTACAGGTTAGGTCGTTGTTGGCCGAAGCACGCTAGCATTCTGCTATTGTGTGACGTCATCACATTTTTGAACGGATTTTTAGAACAGATAAGTGAACTTAAAAAAATGCAATTTTTAGCTGAGTGTATTATCTTAGCCCTCCCTTTGAATGCAACTTTCAATTTACTTGACAAAAAATTACATCCTGAGAAAAGTGGATTTCTGGGAGTGAAACCCCATTGACTCCCATTCATTCTGCACTCGACCGCAAGCGCCCCCGCATGGACAGAGACGTGTTACTGCAGCCAGTCCAGAACCCGGAAGTAACCAGCCAGTGCCAATTCTCTTCAATTAGACATTCTCTGATACAGTGAAGCAGGGCTCTGCATTGCAACTCTTTCACTAGCATATATGCCCTAAAATTATTTACAAGCATAGTGGGTGAGTGAAGACTAAAACCTACTGTAAATGTTATAAGGTTATATTATACTTGTATACATTTATATAGTTCCTCCTCCATGTTGTGGTTATTATAGCCTCTGCATTGTACAGATGTAGATTTAGCCAGAGCAAGGATGTCATTGTGCAAATACTGTACAGCCTCCTCCTGAGAGCAACACATTCCCCTTGTAGTGTTTTACATCTGCTTTACTGAAGTTAAAGATAATAAATAATGCTCTCAAATCTTTTTTACATAAAGTGTGGTGTTGGTTGTGTGTGCAAGTGAAAGAGTTGCAATGCAGAGCCATGCTTCACTGTACTGTTGTGCATTATGACGTACATTTGTATTTAAAGTCATAAGTTGACATCATCCAATTCCACAAAAGTAGTGCCACAATTCAAAGATGGCTTAACATAAACCGTAAATATCTGAAAGTGACAACAAGGCCCTTTTATGGTGCCGGAGGAAGGAGTTGTGTTCTGCTTTGTCCTGCCTGTCCAGCATTTATTTGAAGAGAGAATGATGGTAGGTGATGGGGCCAGCTCTTGCTATATCATCAGTCCTTAAACCATGCACACAATGCACAGGCTCACATCCTCCAGGTATTGGGGGAAATCTGGAAGGTCCTGAGATGAGTACCAAAGAGAAAAACTAAATGATTTCAAACTTTTATTTCACTTTACACAAGTACTAAAAGTACAGAGCACTGCTTGCTTTTACCCGGTGGTTCATCAAACATAAACCCCAAAAAAGCGCTAAAAGGTCTGAAAGTCCCAGATCATTTTTGACCGAGTAATGCTGGGTTTCACACACTAGTAGGTCTACATAACTAATGAGAACTACAAGCTGTATTAACCCTTGTGCATCCTTATGGATATTTTTGTCCTTTTCAGTTTTTTAATGCTAATTTGGCACAGGTGTGTATTTTTATGGAATTTTACAATTTCACCACCAGTTTCTTAAAAAAGAAATAATAATTTTGCACTAGGTACACAAACTACTCCCTCTCAGCGCCTTTTGGACAAAAATGTCCCCATTGAAACCCATTAAAACCGCACTTTTAAATCCCAGGGCCATTTAACTATAAAATGATGCAATCTTTGTTAAGAGGCTTTTATTCTGTTGGCAAGGCTCCAAAATTTTTATTTTTACTATTTTTTTTATCAGATGGTGCCAGTTGTCCAGGTTTGGCCTATAAAACAAATATTGCTTTATTCCTGTTTTCTGCTTATTAACGATAATTGTGTGGGTGTGATGGTGTGGATGTTAGAGTGTGGTTTGTATGTGTGTAATAAATTTTTTTTGTGTGTGTATGTGTTTGTGTGCTTGTAATATTTAGAGAGAAAAACTCATTTTGCAAATCTAAAATCCAATCACTGTGTGCACCAGTGGAGTTTTGCTGGCAGTCTTATATCTCAACAGTTTTACATCAAACTGCGACTTTCTTGACTTTAAAATGTATCTTTTAAATTGACAAACATCATATGTGTAATTCAGGGATCAATTTAAACGAAATCAAAATATTTGTTATCTCGCCATTGACTACCATACAATATTTTTCCGAAATAAGGTCCCATGGTGGTTTAGACCGGAAGGGGAGGGACTTAGGCTCTCTATTCAGATGCATGGCTTTGATTTTCTTGTAGTTCAACCTGATTTATAAAATATATATATTATAAATCAAATATATATTTATACATATATTTTTATAAATAATTTTCATAAACTTATACCTATACAACTTTTTTGGGGATTTACTTTTATTATTTTAGTTAAGCTTTAATTTACTTCAGCAATAATCTGGATAATCGTAAAAAGGATTACGATTTATGGGTCGTATTTTGGTCCGTGTAACGCTTCACAATTCAATTTTCGGACCATAAAATGCAAATTAAAAAAATTAAAAATGGAAACCAGACATTCATTTTCTTGTTTTTCCAGTTACATTATCATTTGCCTTTTTCTCCCTTTTTTCAACTTTAGGCTACTTGTGCTAAATTGTGACTTCAGAAACAAACATATGAATAAATGAAATCTAACTGATTTTTTAAATTGTCGTCTTGTAATTTGCGCCGTTGGCGGTACCATTAGCATGGGGGCGTGGCCGTGGACTGACTTTAGTATCATTTCATTGATGCAACTGCTTTATTTGCAATGCACGTTGAGGAGAAGTTTAAAAGACGGAACACAGGACGAAATTTTTCACTCTTAGTGACAGTTTTTATTGATAATAACTGCACTGTTAACCCTTGCTGTAAAAAATGTCCACATTCTGACAATATCAAGCCATTTTCCATTAAAAATTGTTGCCCGTATTTTACTCGTCCATTTAGCGAATCTGAGGCGAAATCTATTACAGTCTATGGGCGAAATATGCTTCTTGTGGTCAGCGTTGTGCCAGTTCATACTTAAAAAGAACTATAGCTCGAAGTTCAGTTTACACAGATGATAATGTTCATAGTTCATTTTTTTTTTAAAAAGGAACTAAGTTCACATATCTAAAAATGAACTAGTTCACGTTCATTTGTTAAATGCTTTTTAAGATAGGCCACTATCTTACTCAATCGAACCTCTTTACCATCCATTACCAGCTGCAAATCACTGCCACTCCAAAATCCCCCTGCCAGCCATCCCCCTGACTGTCACCACAGTTCTCTTCAGCTTTTTAGTGTCCTCCAGCTAAGTCCGGACAGACAGACGGACTTCCGTCCTTCCGACCATCACATAAAAAAAAAAGAAATCACATTCAGTAACAAAAGCTAGTGACGAAAGTGGCACCTTTCAGCGCACAAGGCGAACCTCTTTACCATCCATTGGTCCCCAGTGGACCATGGCAGCACACAAGGCAACACGAAAGTGCCACTCCTCCACATGGCATGGCAGCGTATTTGTTTTCATTTCATAATTTTGAATCTTCCATGTCATAATTTTGACTTTTTATATCATCGTTTTCTGTCTTTCTTTCTTGTAATTAATTTGCTTCATTCTTACAGAGTTGTGCTCTGTTCGTTTTTTGAGGGATTTTATGTGATTTTGCATTTTGCCCTTTGATTTTGCCTTATTGTTATTGTGTTTTCTTGCATTAATGAAAAAAGAAACAAGCTTTTTTATTTATTTATTTTTATTGCAGAAAGACATAACAGGAGGAGACTAACACAAAGAAAAATATATTAAAATAGTCGACAGAG
Source organism: Hybognathus amarus (assembly GCA_030378365.1). Taxonomy (NCBI): domain Eukaryota; kingdom Metazoa; phylum Chordata; class Actinopteri; order Cypriniformes; family Leuciscidae; genus Hybognathus; species Hybognathus amarus. Next base: position 94,545 of record JAQIUQ010005240.1, read on the forward strand.
AGAAACATAGTTTCAGAATTTTCATTGTAATTTTGAATGATTTTAAACTCATTTGACACTTAAAATGTATATTACAATTGGCAATTCAATTATTTTCATTTTAAAATATAAAGAACTTGTAAGCCTAAAAAGTATTTTTAAAGTATTTCTGTAAAAGGCTAGGGACAGAAAAATGAACATTTCCGTAGAATGGCCCATATGAAATAAAAATGATGTATCTGAATCAGAGAGATAAGACTTAAAGTCCCTATAAAGGCAATTCATACAAAAAAGTTCTAAACACATTATAAATATTATATATGTATTGCTAAAACATATTACAAAGCCTGAGAACTGTGAAGTACTGAAATGTGCAATTAGACCGTTAAACAGGGCTCTGGTATCAGCTAATATCACCGTCGACAGCTTTCACGCGAGTGGGCGTGGCTTCCACGCAGCCAGCGGACACGCCCACAGCGTTTGAGAACAGAGGTAACTGCTAATTTTTTCAAGATTTTGATAGCTTATTTTATGTACTTGTCGGCTTTTTTTATCATTCAAATTTGGCTGGGTGGCTAATAACACATTTTTCTGTGGTGTGACAAACTCAGAACACATACTTAATTTTGACTTTACAGGGACTTTAAAACAGAAGCAGACTGGAGGGCTTACATTTTTTTTCCATTTTCAAGAAAAAAGAAACAAGCTTCCATGGTAAAGTGGTGTGCAGAACATGAAATCCACAGGGAGGAGTTGGATCCAGATCCAACTCCTCCCACTCCTGCACATGGGAGGAGTCGGATCCAGATCCCAACTCCTCCCACTCCTCCACATGGGAGGAGTCGGATCCAGATCCAACTCCTCCCAGCTCCTCTACATGAAAAAAATCAAAAAGTAAAAAAATAAAAAATCTAAAAGTTGCCCTAAATTAGCGCATAACTCCTAGACCGTTTGAGCTCAGAATCACGATTTCGCATCACTGCGATCCCTGGCTCAAGCCGAACAAGATGTATATCTCCGATTTCCATTTCGGGGACCATGGCGCCCGCCCGAGGCCACACTGAAAGGGGAGCAAGGGCGGGCGCCATGGGGCCATGGCGCCCGCCCGAGGCCACACTGAAAGGGGAGCAAGGGCGGGCGCCAGTGGGGACCATGGCGCCCGCCCGAGGCCACACTGAAAGGGGGAGCAAGGGCGGGCGCCATGGGGACCATGGCGCCCGCCCGAGGCCACACTGAAAGGGGAGCAAGGGCGGGCGCCATGGGGCCATGGCGCCCGCCCGAGGCCACACTGAAAGGGGAGCAAGGGCGGGCGCCATGGGGACCATGGCGCCCGCCCGAGGCCACACTGAAAGGGGAGCAAGGGCGAGCGCCATGGGAGCCATGGCGCCCGCCCGAGGCCACACTGAAAGGGGAGCAAGGGCGGGCGCCATGGGGACCATGGCGCCCGCCCGAGGCCACACTGAAAGGGGAGCAAGGGCGGGCGCCATGGGGACCATGGCGCCCGCCCGAGGCCACACTGAAAGGGGAGCAAGGGCGGGCGCCATGGGGACCATGGCGCCCGCCCGAGGCCACACTGAAAGGGAGCAAGGGCGGGCGCCATGGGGACCATGGCGCCCGCCCGAGGCCACACTGGAAAGGGGAGCAAGGGCGGGCGCCATGGGGACCATGGCGCCCGCCCGAGGCCACACTGAAAGGGGAGCAAGGGCGGGGCGCCATGGGGACCATGGCGCCCGCCCGAGGCCACACTGAAAGGGGAGCAAGGGCGGGCGCCATGGGGACCATGGCGCCCGGCCCGAGGCCACACTGAAAGGGAGCAAGGGCGGGCGCCATGGGTCCTTGAACTGGATGGATGGATGGATGGATGGATGGATGGATGGATGGATGGATGGATGGATGGATGGATGGATGGATGGATGGATGGATGGATGGATGGATGGATGGATGGATGGATGGATGGATGGATGGATGGATGGATGGATGGATGGATGGATGGATGGATGGATGGATGGATGGATGGATGGATGGATGGATGGATGGATGGATGGATGGATGGATGGATGGATGGATGGATGGATGGATGGATGGATGGATGGATGGATGGATGGATGGATGGATGGATGGATGGATGGATGGATGGATGGATGGATGGATGGATGGATGGATGGATGGATGGATGGATGGATGGATGGATGGATGA
>JAQIUQ010005241.1:0-22729 GCA_030378365.1 Hybognathus amarus
GAACTTTCCATAACTTCTTATTGTGTGCTTCTGCTGTTTTTATTAGCCAGACAGTGGTCCATATTTGACCTACTTAACCTGCTTCTAGACCAAAGAGTCTTTGAAGAACTTTCCATAAATACTCTTTGACTCCTGTTGTATATTAAGAAGGAGAGTCCATATTTGACCTACTTAACATGTCTCATTCTGGCCAAAGTATTTTAAAGGGCTGACTTTCATAAGCCTTCGGTCCAAGAGAGTCTTTGAACCTGAACTTTCCATAAATCCTCATTGACTCCTATGATGTTTTTTACAGCCAGAGAGTGGTCAAAATTTGACCTGCTTTTCATATTTTTAGCAAAACAGTCATTTAACTCTCTATACATATTCATTGACTCCTTCTGATGTTTCATCAGCCAGAAAGTAGGTCAAACCTACTTTGACTTAATATAATTCTGTCCAAAGAGTCGTTGAACTTGAACTTTCCAAAAATACTCACTGACTCATTCTGATGTTTCATCAGCCAGACAGTGGTCCATATTTGACCTACTTAACATATTTCTGTCCAAAGAGTCTTTGAACTTGAACTTTCCAAAAATACTCATAGACTCCTTTGATGTTTCATGAGCCAGATAGTGTTCAATATTTGACCTACTTAACATGTTTCTGGCGAAAGAGTCTAATGAACTAGCACTTTCCATAAATACTCTTTTGACTCCTTCTGATGTTTCTTAAGCAGGAGTGTCCATATTTGACCTACTTAACATATTTCTCTCCAAAGAGTCTTTGAACTTGAACTTTCCATAAATACTCATTGTGTCCCTCTGATGTTTCTTGAGCCAGACAGTGGTCAATATTTGACCTACTTAACATATTTCTGTCCAATGAGTCTTTGAACTTGAACTTTCCATAAATACCCATTGTGTCCCTCTGATGTTTCTTGAGCCCGACAGTGGTCAATATTTGACCTACTTAAAATATCTCTGTCCAAAGAGTCTTTGAACTTGAACTTTCCATAAACACTTATTGAGTCCTTCTGCTGTTTCATCAGCCAGACAGTGGTCCATATTTGACCTACTTAACATATTTCTGGCCAAAGAGTCTTTGAACTTGAACTTTCCATAAATACTGTTTTACTCTTTCTGTTGTATCTTAAGAAGGAGAGTCCATATTTGACCTAATTAACATATCTCATTCTGGCCAAAGTCTTTTAAAGGGCTAACTTTCATAAGACTTTCATGAACTTTCCATAAATCCTCATTGACTCCTTTGATGTTTTTTTCAGCCAGAGAGTGGTCAAAATTTGACCTGCTTGACATATTTTTGGCAAACCTGTCATTGAACTTTTATACATATTCATTGACTCCTTCTGATGTTTCATCAGCCAGAAAGCAGGACAACCCTATTTTGACCCACTTAACATATTTCTGTCCAAAGAGTCTTTGAACTTGAACTTTCCATAACTACTTATTGAGTCCTTCTGCTGTTTCATCAGCCAGACAGTGGTCCATATTTGATCTACTTAACATATTTCTGGGCAAAGAGTCTTTGAACCTGAACTTTCCATAAATCCACATTGACTCCTTGGATGTTTTTTTCAGCCAGAGAGTGGTCAAAATTTGACCTGCTTGACATATTTTTGGCAAAACAGTTATTGAACTTTCTATACATATTCATTGACTCCTTCTGATGTTTCATCAGCCAAAAAGTAGATCAAACCTACTTTGACCTACTTATCATATTTCTCTCCAAAGAGTCTTTGAACTTGAACTTTCCACAAATACTCATTGTGCCGTCTGATTTTTCTTGAGCCCGACAGTGGTCAATATTTGACCTACTTAACATGTTTCTGGCCAAAGAGTCTTTGAACTTGAACTTTCCATAAATACTCTTTGACTCCTTCTGATGTTTCTTAAGCAGGAGCCTCTATATTTGACCTACTTAAAATATTTCTTTCCAAAGAGTCTTTGTTTTTTCAGCCAGAGAGTGGTCAAAATTTGACCTGCTTGACATATTTTTGGCAAAACAGTCATCGAACTTTCTATACATATTCATTGACTCCTTCTGATGTTTCATCAGCCAAAAAAATTAGGTCAAACCTACTTTGACCCACTTAACATATTTCTGTCCAAAGAGTCTTTGAACTTGAACTTTCCATAACTACTTATTGAGTCCTTCTGCTGTCTCATCAGCCAGACACTGGTCCATATTTGACCTACTTAACATATTTCTGAACAAAGAGTTTGAACTTGAACTTTCCAAAAATACTCATTGACTCATTCTGATGTTTCATCAGCAGGACAGTGGTCCATATTTGACCTACTTAACATATTTCTCTCCAAAGAGTCTTTGAACTTGAGCTTTCCATAAATACTTATTGTGTCCTTCTGCTGTTTCATTAGCCAGACAGTGGTCCATATTTGACCTACTTAACCTATTTCTGACCAAAGAGTCTTTGAAGGACTTTCCATAAATACTCTTTGACTCCTGTTGTATATTAAGAAGGAGAGTCCACATTTGACCTACTTAACATGTCTCATTCTGGCCAAAGTATTTTAAAGGGCTAACTTTCATAAGCCTTCGGTCAAAAGAGTCTTTGAACCTGAACTTTCCATAAATCCTCATTGACTCCTTTGATGTTTTTTACAGCCAGAGAGTGGCCAAAATTTGACCTGCTTTTCATATTTTTGGCAAAACAGTCATTTAACTCTCTATACATATTCATTGACTCCTTCTGATGTTTCATCAGCCAGAAAGTAGGTCAAACCTACTTTGACTTAATATAATTCTGTCCAAAGAGTCGTTGAACTTGAACTTTCCAAAAATACTCATTGACTCATTCTAATGTTTCATCAGCCAGACAGTGGTCCATATTGGACCTACTTAACATATTTCTGTCCAAAGAGTCTTTGAACTTGAACTTTCCAAAAATACTCATAGACTCCTTTGATGTTTCATGAGCCAGATAGTGTTAAATATTTGACCTACTTAACATGTTTCTGGCCAAAGAGTCTATGAACTAGCACTTTCCATAAATACTCTTTGACTCCTTCTGATGTTTCTTAAGCAGGAGTGTCCATATTTGACCTACTTAAAATATTTCTGTCCAAAGATTCTTTGAACTTGGAATTTTCATAACTACTTATTGAGTCCTTCTGCTGTTTCATCAGCCAGACAGTGGTCCATATTTGACCTACTTAACATATTTCTCTCCAAAGAGTTTTTGAACTTGAACTTTCCAAAAATACTCATTGTGTACCTCTGATGTTTCTTGAGCCCGACAGTGGTCAATATTTGACCTACTTAACATATTTCTGTCCAAAGAGTCTTTGAACTTGAACTTTCCATAAATACTCATTGTGTCCCTCTGATGTTTCTTGAGCCCGACAGTGGTCAATATTTGACCTACTTAAAATATCTCTGTCTAAAGAGTCTTTGAACTTGAACTTTCCATAAACACTTATTGAGTCCTTCTGCTGTTTCATCAGCCAGACAGTGGTCCATATTTGATCTACTTAACATATTTCTGGGCAAAGAGTCTTTGAACCTGAACTTTCCATAAATCCACATTGACTCCTTTGGATGTTTTTTTTCAGCCACAGAGTGGTCAAAATTTGACCTGCTTGACATATTTTTGGCAAAACAGTCATTGAACTTTCTATACATATTCATTGACTCCTTCTGATGTTTCATCAGCCATATTTGACCTTATGTACACATGTCTAGATGCTTTCTGAACTCATTCTGATGCTTCATCAGCCAGACAGTAGTCCATGAGTGACCTACTTTTACATATTTCTGGCAAAAGTCTTTAAAATTGAACTTTCCATAAATAATTTATTAACTCCTTTGATGTTTTTTACAGCCAGACTTTGGTCCATATTTGACCTACTTTACAAATTTCTGTCAAAAGAGTCTTTGACCTTGAACTTTCCATAAATACTCATTAACTCCTTTGATGTTTTTTTTCAGCCAGACAGTGGTCAATGTTTGACCTACTTAAAATATTTCTGTCCAAAGAGTCTTTGAACTTAAACTTTCCATGAAAACTTATTGAGTCCTTCTGCTGTTTCATCAGCCAGACAGTAGGTCAAACCTACTTTGACCCACTTAACATATTTCTGTCCAAAGAGTCTTTGAACTTGAACTTTCCATAACTACTTATTGAGTGCTTCTGCTGTCTCATCAGCCAGACACTGGTCCATATTTGACCTACTTAACATATTTCTGAACAAAGAGTTTGAACTTGAACTTTCCAAAAATACTCATAGACTACTTCTGATGTTTCATGAGCAAGACAGTGGTCAATATATGACATAATTAACATATTTTTGTCCAAAGAGTCTTTGAATTTGAACTTTCCAAAAATACTCTTTGACTCCTTCTGTTGTATCTTAAGCAGGAGAGTCCATATTTGACCTAATTAACATATGTCATTCCGGCCAAAGTCTTTTAAAGGGCTAAATTTTATAAACCTTCGGCCCAAAGAGTCTTTGAACCTGAACATTCCGTAAATCCTCAATTGACTCCTTTGATGTTTTTTTCAGCCAGAGAGTGGTCAATATTTGACCTACTTGACATATTTCTGGCCAAAGAGTCTTTGAACTTGAACTTTCCAAAAATACTCATTGACTAATTATGATGTTTCATCAGCCAGACAGTGGTCCATATTTGACCTACTTAACATATTTCTCTCCAAAGAGTCTTTGAACTTTCCATAAAGACCCTGTTGTATCTTAAGCAGGAGAGCCCATATTTGACGTACTTAACATATCTCATTTTGGCCAAAGTCTTTTAAAGGGCTAACTTTCATAAGCCTTCGGTCCAAAGAGTCTTTGAACCTGAACTTTCCATAAATCCCCATTGACTTCTTTGATGTTTTTTTTCAGCCAGAGAGTGGTCAAAATTTGACCTGCTTGACATATTTTTGGCAAAAGAGTCATTGAACTTTCTATACTTATTCATTGACTCCTTCTGATGTTTCATCAGCCAGAAAGTAGGTCAAACCTACTTTGCCCTACTTATTTCTGTCCAAAGAGTCTTTGAACTTGAACTTTCCAAAAATACTCATTGACATCATTCTGATGTTTCTTCAACCAGACAGAGGTCCATATTGCACCTACTTAACATATTTCTGTCCAAAGAGTCTTTGAACTTGAACTTTCCAAAAATACTCATAGACTCCTTCTGATGTTTCATGAGCCAGATAGTGGTCCAATATTTGACCTACTTAACATGTTTCTGGCCAAAGAGTCTATGAACTAGCACTTTCCATAAATACTCTTTGACTCCTTCTGATGTTTCTTAAGCAGGAGTGTCCATATTTGACCTACTTAAAATATTTCTGTCCAAAGATTCTTTGAACTTGGAATTTTCATAACTACTTATTGAGTCCTTCTGCTGTTTCATCAGCCAGACAGTGGTCCATATTTGACCTACTTAACATATTTCTCTCCAAAGAGTTTTTGAACTTGAACTTTCCAAAAATACTCATTGTGTACCTCTGATGTTTCTTGAGCCCGACAGTGGTCAATATTTGACCTACTTAACATATTTCTGTCCAAAGAGTCTTTGAACTTGAACTTTCCATAAATACTCATTGTGTCCCTCTGATGTTTCTTGAGCCCGACAGTGGTCAATATTTGACCTACTTAAAATATCTCTGTCTAAAGAGTCTTTGAACTTGAACTTTCCATAAACACTTATTGAGTCCTTCTGCTGTTTCATCAGCCAGACAGTGGTCCATATTTGATCTACTTAACATATTTCTGGAGCAAAGAGTCTTCTGAACCTGAACTTTCCATAAATCCACATTGACTCCTTTGGATGTTTTTTTCAGCCACAGAGTGGTCAAAATTTGACCTGCTTGACATATTTTTGGCAAACCAGTCATTGAACTTTCTATACATATTCATTGACTCCTTCTGATGTTTCATCAGCCATATTTGACCTTATGTACACATGTCTAGATGCTTTCTGAACTCATTCTGATGCTTCATCAGCCAGACAGTAGTCCATGAGTGACCTACTTTTACATATTTCTGGCAAAAGTCTTTAAAATTGAACTTTCCATAAATAATTTATTAACTCCTTTGATGTTTTTTACAGCCAGACTTTGGTCCATATTTGACCTACTTTACAAATTTCTGTCAAAAGAGTCTTTGACCTTGAACTTTCCATAAATACTCATTAACTCCTTTGATGTTTTTTTTCAGCCAGACAGTGGTCAATGTTTGACCTACTTAAAATATTTCTGTCCAAAGAGTCTTTGAACTTAAACTTTCCATGAAAACTTATTGAGTCCTTCTGCTGTTTCATCAGCCAGACAGTAGGTCAAACCTACTTTGACCCACTTAACATATTTCTGTCCAAAGAGTCTTTGAACTTGAACTTTCCATAACTACTTATTGAGTGCTTCTGCTGTCTCATCAGCCAGACACTGGTCCATATTTGACCTACTTAACATATTTCTGAACAAAGAGTTTGAACTTGAACTTTCCAAAAATACTCATAGACTACTTCTGATGTTTCATGAGCAAGACAGTGGTCAATATATGACATAATTAACATATTTCTGTCCAAAGAGTCTTTGAATTTGAACTTTCCAAAAATACTCTTTGACTCCTTCTGTTGTATCTTAAGCAGGAGAGTCCATATTTGACCTAATTAACATATGTCATTCCGGCCAAAGTCTTTTAAAGGGCTAAATTTTATAAACCTTCGGCCCAAAGAGTCTTTGAACCTGAACATTCCGTAAATCCTCAATTGACTCCTTTGATGTTTTTTTCAGCCAGAGAGTGGTCAATATTTGACCTACTTGACATATTTCTGGCCAAAGAGTCTTTGAACTTGAACTTTCCAAAAATACTCATTGACTAATTATGATGTTTCATCAGCCAGACAGTGGTCCATATTTGACCTACTTAACATATTTCTCTCCAAAGAGTCTTTGAACTTTCCATAAAGACCCTGTTGTATCTTAAGCAGGAGAGCCCATATTTGACGTACTTAACATATCTCATTTTGGCCAAAGTCTTTTAAAGGGCTAACTTTCATAAGCCTTCGGTCCAAAGAGTCTTTGAACCTGAACTTTCCATAAATCCCCATTGACTTCTTTGATGTTTTTTTTTTCAGCCAGAGAGTGGTCAAAATTTGACCTGCTTGACATATTTTTGGCAAAAGAGTCATTGAACTTTCTATACTTATTCATTGACTCCTTCTGATGTTTCATCAGCCAGAAAGTAGGTCAAACCTACTTTGCCCTACTTATTTTCTGTCCAAAGAGTCTTTGAACTTAACTTTCCAAAAATACTCATTGACATATTCTGATGTTTCTTCAACCAGACAGAGGTCCATATTTCACCTACTTTACATATTTCTCTCCAAAGAGTCTTTGAACTTGAACTTTCCATAAATACTTATTGTGTCCCTCTGATGTTTCTTCAGCCAGACAGTGGTCCATATTTGACCTACTTAATGTATTTCTGGCCAAAGAGTCTTTGAACTTGAACTTTCCATAAATACTCTTTGACTCCTTCTGTTGTATCTTAAGAAAGGAGAGTCCATATTTGACCTAATTAACATGTCTCATTCTGGCCAAAGTCTTTTAAAGGGCTAACTTTCATAAGCCTTCGGTCCAAAGAGTCTTTGAACCTAAACTTTCCATAAATACTCTTAGACTTCTTTGATGTTTTTATTCAGCCAGAGGGTGGTCAAAATTTGACCTGCTTGACATATTTTTGGCAAAACAGTCATTGAACTTTCTATACATATTTATTGATTCCTTCTGATGTTTCATCATCCAGAAAGTAGGTCAAATCTACTTTGACCTACTTAAAATATTTCTGTCCAAAAAGTCTTCGAACGTGAACTTTCCAAAAATACTCATAGACTCATTCTGATGTTTCATCAGCCAGACAGTTGTCCTTATTTGACCTGCTTAACATATTTCTCTCCAAAGAGTCTTTGAACTTGAACTTTCCATAAATACTCATTGTGCCCTCTGATTTTTCTTGAGCCCGACAGTGGTCAATATTTGACCTACTTAACATGTTTCTGGCCAAAGAGTCTTTGAACTGGAACTTTCCATAAATACTCTTTGACTCCTTCTGATGTTTCTTAAGCAGGAGCGTCTATATTTGACCTACTTAAAATATTTCTTTCCAAAGAGTCTTTGTTTTTTCAGCCAGATAGTGGTCAAAATTTGACCTGCTTGACATATTTTTGGCAAAACAGTCATTGAACTTTCTATACATATTCATTGACTCCTTCTGATGTTTCATCAGCCAGAAAGTAGGTCAAACCTACTTTGACCCACTTAACATATTTCTGTCCAAAGAGTCTTTGAACTTGAACTTTCCATAACTACTTATTGAGTCCTTCTGCTGTCTCATCAGCCAGACATTGGTCCATATTTGACCTACTTAACATATTTCTGAACAAAGAGTTTGAACTTGAACTTTCCAAAAATACTCATTCACTCATTCTAATGTTTCATCAGCCAGACAGTGGTCCATATTTGACCTACTTAACATATATCTCTCCAAAGAGTCTTTGAACTTGAACTTTCCATAAATACTCATTGTGCCATCTGATTTTTCTTGAGCCCAACAGTGCTCAATATTTGACCTACTTAACATGTTTCTGGCCAAAGAGTTTTGAACTTGAACTTTCCATAAATACTCTTTGACTCTTTCTGATGTTTCTTAAGCAGGAGTGTCCATATTTGACCTACTTAAAAATTTCTGTCCAAATAGTCTTTGAACTTGAACTTTCCATAACTACGTATTGTGTGCTTCTGCTGTTTCATTAGCCAGACAGTGGTCCATATTTGACCTACTTAACCTATTTCTGACCAAAGAGTCTTTGAAGAACTTTCCATAAATACTCTTTGACTCTTTCTGATGTTTCTTAAGCAGGAGTGTCCATATTTGACCTACTTAACATATTTCTCTCCAAAGAGTCTTTGAACTTGAACTTTCCATAAATACTCATTGTGTTCCTCTGATGTTTCTTGAGCCCGACAGTGGTCAATATTTGACCTACTTAACATATTTCTGTCCAATGAGTCTTTGAACTTGAACTTTCCATAAATACTCATTGTGTCCCTCTGATGTTTCTTGAGCCCAACAGTGGTCAATATTTGACCTACTTAAAATATCTCTGTCCAAAGAGTCTTTGAACTTGAACTTTCCATAAACACTTATTGAGTCCTTCTGCTGTTTCATCAGCCAGACAGTGGTCCATATTTGACCTACTTAACATATTTCTGGCCAAAGAGTCTTTGAACTTGAACTTTCCATAAATACTGTTTTACTCTTTCTGTTGTATCTTAAGAAGGAGAGTCCATATTTGACCTAATTAACATATCTCATTCTGGCCAAAGTCTTTTAAAGGGCTAACTTTCATAAGACTTTCATGAACTTTCCATAAATCCTCATTGACTCCTTTGATGTTTTTTTTTCAGCCAGAGAGTGGTCAAAATTTGACCTGCTTGACATATTTTTGGCAAACCTGTCATTGAACTTTTATACATATTCATTGACTCCTTCTGATGTTTCATCAGCCAGAAAGCAGGACAACCCTATTTTGACCCACTTAACATATTTCTGTCCAAAGAGTCTTTGAACTTGAACTTTCCATAACTACTTATTGAGTCCTTCTGCTGTTTCATCAGCCAGACAGTGGTCCATATTTGATCTACTTAACATATTTCTGGGCAAAGAGTCTTTGAACCTGAACTTTCCATAAATCCACATTGACTCCTTGGATGTTTTTTCAGCCAGAGAGTGGTCAAAATTTGACCTGCTTGACATATTTTTGGCAAAACAGTCATTGAACTTTCTATACATATTCATTGACTCCTTCTGATGTTTCATCAGTCAGAAAGTAGATCAAACCTACTTTGACCTACTTATCATATTTCTCTCCAAAGAGTCTTTGAACTTGAACTTTCCAAAAATACTCACTGACTCCTTCTGTTGTATCTTAAGCAGGAGTCCATATTTGACATATTTAACATATGTCATGCTGGCCAAAGTCTTTTAAAGGGTTAGCTTTCATAAGACTTCCATGAACTTTCCATAAATCCTCATTTACTCCTTTGATGTTTTTTTTTCAGCCAGAGAGTGGTAAAAATTTGACCTGCTTGACATATTATTGGCAAACCTGTCATTGAACTTTCTATACGATATTCATTGACTCCTTCTGATGATTCAGCCAGAAAACAGGACAAACCTATTTTGACCTACTTAACATATTTCTGTCCAAAGAGTCTTTGAACTTGAACTTTCCATAACTACTTATTGAGTCCTTCTGCTGTTTCATCAGCCAGACAGTGGTCCATATTTGACCTACTTAACATGTTTCTGTCCAAAGAATCTTTGAACTTGAACTTTCCATAAATACTCATTGAGTCCTTCTGCTGTTTTGAGTCCTTCTGAGAACTACTTATTGACCCCTTCTGCTGCTGTTTCATGAGCCTTAGTCCTTAGTCTCTAATTATACTCATTTACTCCTGTCCATATTTTACCTACTTAACATATTTTTCCAAAGAGTCTTTGAACTTGAACTTTCCATAAATACCCATTAACTCCTTTGATGTTTTTTTCAGCCAGACAGGGGTCCATATTTGACCTACTTAACATATTTCTTGCCAAATTCATTTATAAGGCTAACTTACTATGCAAACTCATAAATACTCATTAACTCCTTTGATGTTTTTTTTTTTTCAGCCAGACAGTGGTCCATGTTTAACGAACTTAAAATATTTCTCTCCAAAGAATCTTTGAACTTGAACTTTCCATAACTACTTATTGAGTCCTTCTGCTGTTTCATCAGCCAGACAGTGGTCCATATTTGACCTACTTAACATGTTTCTGGCAAAAGAGTCTTTGAACTTGAACTTTCCATAAATACTCATTGAGTCCTTCTGCTGTTTTGAGTCCTTCTGAGAACTACTTAATGAGTTCTTCTTCTGCTGTTAATGAGCCTTAGTCCTTAATCTCTATTCATACTCATTTACTCCATTCCATATTTGACCTACTTAACATATTTCTGGCCAAGAGTCTTTGAATTTGATCTTTCACAAAATACTCTTTGACTCCTTCCGATGTTTCTTAAGCAGGAGTGTCCATATTTGACCTACTTAACATATTTCTTGCCAAATTCATTTAAAAGGCTAACTTACTATGCAAACTCATAAATACTCATTAACTCCTTTGATGTTTTTTTTTTCAGCCAGACAGTGGTCCATGTTTGACAAACTTAAAATATTTCCGTCCAAAGAATCTTTGAACTTGAACTTTCCATAACTACTTATTGAGTCCTTCTGCTGTTTCATCCGCCAGACAGTGGTCCATATTTGACCTACTTAACATGTTTCTGGCCAAAGAGTCTTTGAACATGAACTTTCCAAAAATACTCATTGAGTCCTTCTGCAGTGTTGAGCCCTTCTGAGAACTACTTCTTGACCCCTTCTGCTGCTCTTTCATGAGCCTTAGTCCTTAGTCTCTAATTATACTCATTTACTCCTGTCCATATATTACCTACTTAACATATTTTTCCAAAGAGTCTTTGAACTTGAACTTTCCATAAATACCCATTAACTCCTTTGATGTTTTTTTCAGCCAGACAGGGGTCCATATTTGACCTACTTAACATATTTCTTGCCAAATTCATTTATAAGGCTAACTTACTATGCAAACTCATAAATACTCATTAACTCCTTTGATGTTTTTTTTTTCAGCCAGACAGTGGTCCATGTTTAACGAACTTAAAATATTTCTCTCCAAAGAATCTTTGAACTTGAACTTTCCATAACTACTTATTGAGTCCTTCTGCTGTTTCATCAGCCAGACAGTGGTCCATATTTGACCTACTTAACATGTTTCTGGCAAAAGAGTCTTTGAACTTGAACTTTCCATAAATACTCATTGAGTCCTTCTGCTGTTTTGAGTCCTTCTGAGAACTACTTAATGAGTTCTTCTTCTGCTGTTAATGAGCCTTAGTCCTTAATCTCTATTCATACTCATTTACTCCATTCCATATTTGACCTACTTAACATATTTCTGGCCAAGAGTCTTTGAATTTGATCTTTCACAAAATACTCTTTGACTCCTTCCGATGTTTCTTAAGCAGGAGTGTCCATATTTGACCTACTTAACATATTTCTTGCCAAATTCATTTAAAAGGCTAACTTACTATGCAAACTCATAAATACTCATTAACTCCTTTGATGTTTTTTTTTCAGCCAGACAGTGGTCCATGTTTGACAAACTTAAAATATTTCCGTCCAAAGAATCTTTGAACTTGAACTTTCCATAACTACTTATTGAGTCCTTCTGCTGTTTCATCCGCCAGACAGTGGTCCATATTTGACCTACTTAACATGTTTCTGGCCAAAGAGTCTTTGAACATGAACTTTCCAAAAATACTCATTGAGTCCTTCTGCTGTGTTGAGTCCTTCTGAGAACTACTTCTTGACCCCTTCTGCTGCTCTTTCATGAGCCTTAGTCCTTAGTCTCTAATTATACTCATTTACTCCTGTCCATATATTACCTACTTAACATATTTTTCCAAAGAGTCTTTGAACTTGAACTTTCCATAAATACCCATTAACTCCTTTGATGTTTTTTTCAGCCAGACAGGGGTCCATATTTGACCTACTTAACATATTTCTTGCCAAATTCATTTATAAGGCTGACTTACTATGCAAACTCATAAATACTCATTAACTCCTTTGATGTTTTTTTTTTTCAGCCAGACAGTGGTCCATGTTTAACAAACTTAAAATATTTCTGTCCAAAGAATCTTTGAACTTGAACTTTCCATAACTACTTATTGAGTCCTTCTGCTGTTTCATCAGCCAGACAGTGGTCCATATTTGACCTACTTGACATGTTTCTGGCCAAAGAGTCTTTGAATATGAACTTTCCATAAATACTCATTGAGTCCTTCTGCTGTTTTGAGTCCTTCTGAGAACTACTTATTGACCCCTTCTGCTGCTGTTTCATGAGCCTTAGTCCTTGGTCTCTAATTATACTCATTTACTCCATGTCAATATATTACCTACTTAACATATATTTCCAAACAGTGTTTGAAATTGAACTTTCCATAGCAATACCCATTAACTCCTTTGATGTTTTTTTTCAGCCAGACAGTGGTCCATGTTTAACAAACTTAAAATATTTCTGTCCAAAAGAATCTTTGAACTTGAACTTTCCATAACTACTTATTGAGTCCTTCTGCTGTTTCATCAGCCAGACAGTGGTCCATATTTGACCTACTTGACATGTTTCTGGCCAAAGAGTCTTTGAATATGAACTTTCCATAAATACTCATTGAGTCCTTCTGCTGTTTCTGAGTCCTTCTGAGAACTGACTTATTGACCCTTTCTGCTGCTGTTTCATGAGCCTTAGTCCTTGGTCTCTAATTATACTCATTTAATCCTGTCAATATATTACCTACTTAACATATATTTCCAAACAGTCTTTGAACTTGAACTTTCCATAAATACCCATTAACTCCTTTGATGTTTTTTTCAGTCAGACAGGGGTCCATATTTGACCTACTTAACATATTTCTGGCCAAAGAGTCTTTGAACCTGAACTTTCCATAAATACTCATTGACTCATTCTGATGTTTCATCAGCCAGACAGTGGTCCATATTTGACCTACTTAACATGTTTCTGGCCAAAGAGTCTTTGAACTTGAACTTTCCATAAATACTCAATAAGTCTGTTTTGCTGTTTTGAGTCCTTCTGAGAATGAGTTCTTCTGCTGCTGTTCATGAGCCTTAGTCATTAATCTCTATTCATACTCATTTACTCCTGTCCCTATTTGACCTACTTAACATATTTCTGGCCAAGAGTCTTTGAATTTGATCTTTCCAAAATACTCTTTGACTCCTTCCGATGTTTCTTAAGCAGGAGTGTCCATATTTGACCTACTTAACATATTTCTTGCCAAATTCATTTAAAAGGCTAACTTACTATGCAAACTCATAAATACTCATTAACTCCTTTGATGTGTTTTTTTCAGCCAGACAGTGGTCCATGTTTTGACAAACTTAAAATATTTCCGTCCAAAGAATCTTTGAACTTGAACTTTCCATAACTACTTATTGAGTCCTTCTGCTGTTTCATCCGCCAGACAGTGGTCCATATTTGACCTACTTAACATGTTTCTGGCCAAAGAGTCTTTGAACATGAACTTTCCAAAAATACTCATCTGAGTCCTTCTGCTGTGTTGAGCCCTTCTGAGAACTACTTCTTGACCCCTTCTGCTGCTCTTTCATGAGCCTTAGTCCTTAGTCTCTAATTATACTCATTTACTCCTGTCCATATATTACCTACTTAACATATTTTTCCAAAGAGTCTTTGAACTTGAACTTTCCATAAATACCCATTAACTCCTTTGATGTTTTTTTCAGCCAGACAGGGGTCCATATTTGACCTACTTAACATATTTCTTGCCAAATTCATTTATAAGGCTAACTTACTATGCAAACTCATAAATACTCATTAACTCCTTTGATGTTTTTTTTTTTCAGCCAGACAGTGGTCCATGTTTAACGAACTTAAAATATTTCTCTCCAAAGAATCTTTGAACTTGAACTTTCCATAACTACTTTTGAGTCCTTCTGCTGTTTCATCAGCCAGACAGTGGTCCATATTTGACCTACTTAACATGTTTCTGGCAAAAGAGTCTTTGAACTTGAACTTTCCATAAATACTCATTGAGTCCTTCTGCTGTTGTGAGTCCTTCTGAGAACTACTTAATGAGTTCTTCTTCTGCTGTTAATGAGCCTTAGTCCTTAATCTCTATTCATACTCATTTACTCCATTCCATATTTGACCTACTTAACATATTTCTGGCCAAGAGTCTTTGAATTTGATCTTTCCATAAAATACTCTTTGACTCCTTCCGATGTTTCTTAAGCAGGAGTGTCCATATTTGACCTACTTAACATATTTCTTGCCAAATTCATTTAAAAGCCTAACTTACTATGCAAACTCATAAATACTCATTAACTCCTTTGATGTTTTTTTTTCAGCCAGACAGTGGTCCATGTTTGACAAACTTAAAATATTTCCGTCCAAAGAATCTTTGAACTTGAACTTTCCATAACTACTTATTGAGTCCTTCTGCTGTTTCATCCGCCAGACAGTGGTCCATATTTGACCTACTTAACATGTTTCTGGCCAAAGAGTCTTTGAACATGAACTTTCCAAAAATACTCATTGAGTCCTTCTGCTGTGTTGAGCCCTTCTGAGAACTACTTCTTGACCCCTTCTGCTGCTCTTTCATGAGCCTTAGTCCTTAGTCTCTAATTATACTCATTTACTCCTGTCCATATATTACCTACTTAACATATTTTTCCAAAGAGTCTTTGAACTTGAACTTTCCATAAATACCCATTAACTCCTTTGATGTTTTTTTCAGCCAGACAGGGTCCATATTTGACCTACTTAACATATTTCTTGCCAAATTCATTTATAAGGCTAACTTATATGCAAACTCATAAATACTCATTAACTCCTTTGATGTTTTTTTTTTCAGCCAGACAGTGGTCCATGTTTAACAAACTTAAAATATTTCTGTCCAAAGAATCTTTGAACTTGAACTTTCCATAACTACTTATTGAGTCCTTCTGCTGTTTCATCAGCCAGACAGTGGTCCATATTTGACCTACTTGACATGTTTCTGGCCAAAGAGTCTTTGAATATAAACTTTCCATAAATACTCATTGAGTCCGTCTGCTGTTTTGAGTCCTTCTGAGAACTACTTATTGACCCCTTCTGCTGCTGTTTCATGAGCCTTAGTCCTTGGTCTCTAATTATACTCATTTACTCCTGTCAATATATTACCTACTTAACATATATTTCCAAACAGTCTTTGAACTTGAACTTTCCATAAATACCCATTAACTCCTTTGATGTTTTTTTCAGTCAGACAGGGGTCCATATTTGACCTACTTAACATATTTCTGGCCAAAGAGTCTTTGAACTTGATCTTTTCATGAATACTCTTTGACTCCTTCTGATGTTTCTTAAAGCAGGAGCGTCCATATTTGACCTACTTAACATATTTTCTTGCCAAATTCTTTTAAAAGGCTAACTTACTATGCAAACTCATAGACATCTTTTGATGTTTCTTCAACCATAGATTAGACCATATTTGACCTCATGAACACATGTCTAGATGCTTTCTGAACTCCTTCTGATTTTTCATAAGTCAGACAGTAGTCCATGATTGACATAATTTTACCTATTTCTGGCAAAAGTCTTTAAAATTGAACTTTCCATAAATACTCATTAACTCCTTTGATATTTTTTCAGCCAGACAGTTGTCAATGTTTGACCTACTTAAAACATTTCTGTCCAAAGAGTCTTTGAACTTGAACTTTCCGAGTCTTTGAACTTCAACTTTCCAAAAACACTCATTGACTCAATCTGATGTTTCATCTGGTCCATGATTGACCTGCTTAACATATTTCTGGAAAAGAGTATTTTAACTTGAACTTTACGTATATATAATTTCTATCATGTAATAGGCTCCTACTATTGTTTCATGAGCCAGACAGTGGTCAATATTTTACATACTTAACATGTTTCTGGCCAAAGAGTCTGAACTTGAACTTTCCATAATACTCATTTAGTCCTCTTTCATGAGCCTTAGTCCTTAGTCTCTAATTATACTCATTTACTCCTGTCCATATATTACCTACTTAACATATTTTTCCAAAGAGTCTTTGAACTTGAACTTTCCATAAATACCCATTAACTCCTTTGATGTTTTCTTTCAGCCAGACAGGGGTCCATATTTGACCTACTTAACATATTTCTTGCCAAATTCATTTATAAGGCTAACTTATATGCAAACTCATAAATACTCATTAACTCCTCACTAACTGGCCAAAGAGTCTGAACTTGAACTTTCCATAATACTCATTTAGTCCTTCTGATGTTTCTTAAGCAGGAGAGTCAATATTTAACCTTAACACATTTCTGGCCATGGACCACTGTCTGTCAGATGAAACATCAAATTGAGTCAATAAGTGTTTTTGGAAAGTTCAAGTTCAAAGACTCTTTGGACAGAAATATTTTAAGTAGGTCAAATATGGACCTCAATATATAGTTTATTTAACATCAGGAGTCTATAAATTTCTATTGTTTAATATCTTTTGACGATTCTTTGACTGGAAATGAGTTCAGTTGGTCAATATGGAAATTCTATATGGCTTATGAAACATCAAGAGTCTATATGTATAGAAAGTTCAAGATCAAGTACTCTTGGGTCAGAAAATACGTTCAGTCAGCCCGTTCTCATCCCAAGACGTCATCTAACTGACACTTTTGACCATAAGTCAACATCTGACGTTTTAGGGCACCCTTTAACGTCAGTTAGATTACACTATCTAACCCAACCCCAGACATAAACCTACCCGCATCATCTAGCTCACGCTAAAGGTAAAGCGTCAGTTAGATGGCATCATTTGGACTTTTCTATGGTTTAGGAAGCATCAGAAAGAGTCTATGAGTATGGATAGAAAGTTCAAGATTAAGTTATTCTTGGTCCAGGAATATATTCAGTAGGTCAAATATCTGTGTGGCTAAAATAACATCATAAGAGGTAATTCTGTATAGTAACTTAATGTTTAAGAACTCTTTGGCCAGAAATATTTTCAGAAGGCAAAATAAGAACTCTTGTATGGCTGAAGTAAAATCAAAATAAGTTAATTAGTATGTTTAGAAAGTTCAAGATCTAGTACTCGTGGACCAGAACTATATTCAGTAGGTAAAAGGAACCTATCTATAGTATATATATAACATCAGAAGGAGTCTATAAGTTTCTGTTTAAAACCTTTTGAACATCCTTTGCAGAGAAATGAGTTCAATAGGTCAGATAAGGACATTCTATATGGCTTAGGAAGCATCAGAAGTAGTCTATGAAAATGTATAGGTAGTTTATAGATCAAGAACTCTTTGTCCAGAAATATGTTCAGTAGGTCAAAAAGGGACCTGTGTATATCTAATATAAAATCAGAAGGAGTCTATAAGTTTATATTGTTTAAAACATTTTGACGAGTTTTTGACCAGAAATGATTTCAATAGTTCAGATATGTACATTCGCTAAGATATGGACATTCTATATGGCTTAGGAAGCAACAGAAGGAGAGTATGAGCATGTATAGACAGTTCAAGATAAAGTACTCTTGGGTCAGAACTGCGTTCAGTAGGTCAAATATCTTTATTGCTAAAATAACCACAACAGGTCAACATGTATAGTAATTTAATTTTCAAAAACTCTGTCCAGAAAAGTTTTTCCTGTAAAAAAAGATCTCTTGCATGGCTAAAGTAACATTAGGAGGATTTATTGAGCAAGTTTAGAAAGTTCAAGATCTAGTCCTCGTTCGGCATATGTCTGGCTAAAATAACATCATAACAAGTGGACCGTATAACATAAAGCTACAAACAAGCTATTTACAGTGCAATGCATGAAATAACCAACTTATTCCGATGTGCATTGGAAGAGATGGCCTTTTTAACAGTTGAATTGCATTGCAAGAAAGAACTAACTTCTGTGCAATGAAAACAACAAACATGTGCTTTTCGTATTGCAATTTCATACTAATCTTTTCCTTTTTTATATTGGACAATTGTTGAATAGCCATTCTATTATAATGTACGCAATAACGAACATGTATTCCTCTGTGCAATGAAAAGACATAACATATGCTTTCCCGTGCATTTCCAATCTACAACTAATTTATTTGTGCACTGACGAGAAAACATCAAATGAGTAGTCAGTTTACAATGCCTAAAATTACTAGCCCATTCCATTGTTCAAATAACACTTGTGCATTCGCATACAACTACAACTAACTATACTACCACTAACTTATTCAGAAATAACTGAAGGGAAATCATTGCATTTAGATGTTGCATTCTTGTGATAAAGAGAAATCGTTGCATTAGCTGTTGCTTTGCATGCAATAACTAACTCATTCCATTTGCATAGAAAAGATAGCTACATTGCAAGAAATAATAAATTATATGCAATGAACACAGATAACGTGCTTTTCGCATTGCAATGGCAAGATAGTTGCATTGCAAGAAAGAACTAACTTCTGTGCAATAAAAACAGATAACGTGCTTTGTCCATTGCATTATATATTGTGCTTTCGCATTGCAATTGCACACTAAATTAGTCCTTTTTATATTGAAGGGAAATTATTGCAATAGCCATTCTACTATAATGCACGGCTAAAACTACATACTACCACTAACTTGTTCAGAAACAACTGAAGGGAAATCATTGCATTTAAATGTTGCATTCAGTGTGATAAAGATAAATCGTTGCATTAGCTGTTTCTTTACAATGCAATAACTCATTCCAATACGCATAGAGCATTGCAAGAAATAACAAACTTCATTGCATTGAAGAAAGAACTAACTTCTGTGCAATAAAAAAACAGATAACGTGCTTTTCCCATTGCATTATATTTTGTGCTTTCTTATTGCAATTGCACACTAAACTAGTAGTTTTCATATTGAAGAGAAATTATTGCAATAGCCATTCTACTATAATGCACGTTAAAACTAACATTTTCCTTTAGCAATGAAAAGACATAACATATGTGCTTTCTCGTGCATTTTCTAATCTACAACTAATTCATTTGTGCACTGACGAGAAAACATCAAATGAGCGGTCAGTTTACAATGCCTAAAATTACTAGCTCATTCCATTGTTCATTGTTCAATACTACTTGTGCATTCGTATACAACTACAACTTACTATTATACTACTCACTAACATTCAAAAATAACTGAAGGGAAATAATTGCATTTAGATTATGCATTAAAGAGATATCGTTGCATTAGCTGTTGTTTTACAATGCATGCAACAATTAACTCATTCCGATGTGCATAGAAAAGATAGTTACTTTGCAAGAAATAAATAAATTATATGCAATGAAAACAGATAACGTGCTTTCCCATTGCATTATAAATTGTGCTTTCGCATTGCAATTACACACTAAACTGGTCCTTTTTATATTGAAGGGAAATTATTGCAATAGCCATTCTACTATTATGCACCATATACTACCACTAACTTGTTCAGAAATAATTGAAGGGTAATCATTGCATTTAGATGTTGCATTCATGTGATAAAGAGAAATTGTTGCATTAGCTGTTGTCTTTGCAATGCAATAACTCATTCTGATGTGCATATAGTAGATAGTTGCATGGCAAGGAAGAACTAACATCTGTGCAATGAAAACAGATAACGTCCTTTTCCTATTGCATTATATATTGTGCTTTCCTATTGCAATTGCACACTAAACTAGTCATTTTCATATTGAAGAGAAATTATTGCAATAGCCATTCTACTATAGTGCACGCAAAAATAACATTTTCCTCTGTGCAATGAAAACAGATAACGTGCTTTCCCATTGCATTGTATATTGTGCTTTCGCATTGCAATTGCACACTAAACTAGTCATTTTCATATTGATGAGAAATTATTGCAATAGCCATTCTACTTAATGCACGCTAAAACTAACATTTTCCTTTTGCAATGAAAAGACATACATTTGTGCTTTCTCGTGCATTTTCAATCTACAACTAATTCATTTGTGCACTGACGAGAAATAATCAAATGAGCGGTCAGGTTACTAATGCCTAAAATTACTAGCTCATTCCATTGTCCAAATACTATTTGTGCATTGCATACAACTACAACTAACTATTATACTGCCAGGTAACATTCAGAAATAACTGAAGGGAAATTATTGCATTTAGATGTTGCATTAAAGAGAAATAGTTGCATTAGCTGTTGCTTTACAATGCCTGCAACAACTAACTCATTCCGATGTGCATGGAAAAGATAGTTACATTGCAAGAAATAAATAAATTAAATGCAATGAAAACAGATAACGTGCTTTTCCCATTGCATTATAAATTGTGCTTCGCATTGCAATTGCACACTAAGCTAGTCCTTTTTTATATCGAAGGGAAATTATTGCGATAGTCACGTTCTACTACTGTGTGCACTGCGAGGGCTTTAACATATTTCCCTCTGTCTGAAACAAAAATTCACCATAAGACAGAAGTGCTTATCCTGTGCATTTCCAATCTTACACTGAGACTATGCAGCAGACGAGAAAATCATCTGAGCTGTCGCTTTACAATGCAAATAACTCATTCCGATGTGCAGAGAGCAGATAGTTGCATTGCAAGAAGAACTAACTTCTGTGCAATGAAAACAGATAACGTGCTTTTCCCATTGCATTGTATATTGTGCTTTCGCATTGCAATTGCACACTAAGCTAGTCCTTTTTATATTGAAGGGAAATTATTGCAATAGCCATTCTACTAAATGCACGCTAAAACTAACATTGTATCTTGTGCAATGAAAAGACATAACATTTGTGCTTCTCGTGCATATTCCGATCTACATATAATTCATCTGTGCAATGATGAACATCAAAGGAGCGGTTAGTTGTGCAGTGCGTAGTGTAGCTAGCTCATTCCGTTGTCCAAATGCTGTTTGTGCACTGGCATACATCTACATCCAACTATTATATTCCAGTAACATGTTCGGGAATAACTTGAAGGGAAATCATTGCATTTAGAAGTTGCATTAATATGGTAAAGAAAATAGTTGCATTAGCTGTTGCTTTACAATGCAATAACTCATCACAATATGCATAGAGCAGATAGTTGCATTGCAAGTAAAAACTAACTTCTGTGCAATGAAAACAGATCACGTGCTTTGCCCATTGCATTATATATTGTGCTTTCGCGTTGCAATTGCACACTAAACTACTCCTTTTTATATTGAAAGGGAAATTATTGCAATAGCCATTCTACTATAATGCACGTCAGAAATAAATACTCCCACTAACATGTTCAAAAATAACTGAGAGAAATCATTGCATTTAGAAGTTGCACTTATTAATATCGTACAGAACGAGCAAATGATTATGTAGCTGTTGCTTTACGAATGCAATAACTCATTCCAATATGCAAGAGCAGATAGTTGCATTGCAAGGTAAGAGCTAACTTTTGTGCAATGAAAACAGATAAGGTGCTTTTGCCCATTGCATTATATAATGTGCTTTAGATTGCAATTGCACACTAAGTTAGTCATTTTCATATTGAAGGGAAATTATTGCAATAGCCATTCTACTATAATGCACGCTAAAATTAGTTACATGCTACCACTAACTTGTTCAGAAATAACTGAAGGGAAATCATTGCATTTGAATGTTGCATTCATGTGATAAAGATAAATGATGCATTACGCTGTTGCTTTACAATGCAATAACTCATTACCAATACGCATCGAGCAGATAGTTGCATTGCAAGAGAGAACTTAACTTTCGTGTGCAATGAAAACAGATAACTTGCTTTTCCCATTGCATTATATCATTGTGCTTTCGCATTGCAATTGCACACTAAACTACTCTTTTTATATTGAAGGGAAATTATTGCAATAGCCATTCTACTATAATGCACGCTCGCAGTAACATACTACCACTAACATTTTGTTCAGAAATAACTGAAGGGAAATCAGTTGCATTTAGAATGTTGCATTCATGTAATAAAGATAAAATGATTTCAATAGCTGTTGCTTTACAATGCAATAACTCATTCCAATAGTGCATAGAACAGATAGTTGCATTGCAAGTAAGAACTTGACTTCTGTGCGATGAAAACAGATAAGGTGCTTTGCAATGGGC